>QLPD01007931.1:0-25513 GCA_003314085.1 Hymenopellis raphanipes | reverse complement strand
GGGAGCAGGCTCCCAAATTGCTCCCTCTTCGCTCTTTTTTTACCACAACGATAAACTAGTATGATTTCTGTGCTCACACTGCGAGGTGAGCCGGACATCTTGAAACATCTTGGAGCTGTTTTCCGACTAAAGAACCGTGAACAATAGTGACTGCGACCGTGTTGCACGGCGTCGCGCAGATCTGCACGATTCTCCGGCTGGCGTACCAGAGGCGGACGCACCGCATGTGGCTCGATGATGGGTTTGCGGCTGCCGCGCTGTTATGCTCCGTTGCGTGGCTGGTGTGTTTCTGGATCCGGACGGATGTGCAAGGTTCGTCTGTCCTACCTTGAGGCGGGGATTCCTCTGACTAGAAATCACATCGCAGGGGTGGGTCCCTTTGTCGAGTCCCATCTAACCAGATTGCGCGCGTACTGGACGGACAGTGTCACTTTTCTCACTGTTGTGTGGTAAGAAAGCGCGTCTGCCACGGGTTGCGATGTTCGTTGAGAGGTGTCTTTTTAGGTTTACACGGACTGCGGTGTTGCTGTCGACTGTGCGACTAGCGCCGCCAGGACTGATTTCTCGCCAAATTCCCTTCTTCGCGTCCATATTTTTCCTCATGATGTGGGGGTCGCTGCTTATACAGCGAATATACATGTGTCACCACGACTCCTCCTGGGAATCCGAGGATGAACCTCAATGTACTAGTAAGTGCTAGTCTCTTTTGTTTTATCAATGTACCGTTCTCATTGTATATTAAGATATGACCATGAAAGTTACTGGACTGGCATGTAAGTCTCCTTCTACGTCTCCAAATATCTGCTCTGAATGGCGTCATCTAGTCGAACTTTTCTCCGACCTCATTCTCATGGCTTCCCCGATCTTAGCACTAACATCTGCACCCGTTGCTCGGAAGCAACACCGACTTCTCGTCATTACCTTTATTTCTGCGCTCACCTTTACCTGTGTCAGTGTAGCCCATGCCGTCTACACCATCCGCAACTTTGGGGACGGCCTAGAAGACCTCACGGCCATCGTCCAGGTTTGCATTACCCGCCCTTCTCCAAAGTTGATTTTGACACGCTCCCGTAGTCCGGCGCCTCGTTACTATTTTCCAATCTCGTCGTCGGGATCATGTTCGCGCACCAGCGCCTGAACCCCAATGTAGAGTATCCCGACGAGTTCGACGAGGACTGCTACGCCGCCACTCGACGGAAAAGCAGTCCCATGAAGGCCCGCATCGGGTCGCCCCGAGTGCTCCATTCCATCCACCTCAAACTCGACAGCCACGAGCCCTTTGCGCCTTTCGATGACCGCGACAGCAGCGAAGAGTCCACTGTGATCGCGCCGACGCTGTTCTCGCTCGAAAAGGCCAGAGACTCGGGCGTCGCGATGATGTCGCCCTATATACCCGACATGAAAGTGCCCTACGGCGTGGTTCCCTCGCCAAGGCTGGATCCGCACGACAAGTCGAAGTTGCTGCGGCACCCGTCGTACCAGTCCTCCGTCTCGTGCTACTCGCCGCAACGGGAGAGCAGCGTCTCGACGTACGCGATGCTGCAGAACGACGCCGAGGTGCTCACGCCGCCACCTACAGCGGCAACGAAGAACGTCCGCTTTCTCAGCCCGCTGCCCACGGCTGCAGACCGCTCGACGGGCTCGACATGTTCATCCGTATTGAACGCATATCTGGCGGATGACGCTTCCTTGCCAAACCCGCATCGTTCACATCGTCAAAATGTGGCTATCCCAGCCAAGACTGTACCACCCGTTCCCTTCTAAAAGACCATTCCTTCTCGTATCTTATTTCATGTTTATTCGTGTCCATCTTTCTTCGTTACCTTTCTTGTACATATTTATCAGTGTGTAATTTGTGAGAATCAATGTGTGTTTACAGATAACAGCAACATCGTAGTAGTACTATATAACCCTAGAGAGAAAGAAAAGAAAATATACAATGTATACACATAAGGTAAGAAAAAGGGTCTGCATGGGTATCGTTCAGTAGTAAAGTCCTATGATTCACGTCGACCGCACACACACGCGCCTGTGCTCCTCCCAGTCATTCCTCTGGTGTTCCGTGGAGCAATACTTGACGAGCTTGCATTTACTGCACGTCTGACCGACAACCTTGTTCGACTCCATGCTGTTCTCCGAGCCTTCGCTGCTCGACCCACCAGACGCCTGGTCTTCGTCAAAGCAAACGGCGCACTCGATCCAATTGCACATCTGGCGCTGGCGTATGCGGCGACCAAACTTGCCACCGCGTTTGATATCGAGGACAGAGGCTGTTTCGAGCCCGCGTCGGGGAAAGCGAATCATTTCGCAATCTTCGGTGCAGCAGGGATTAGGGCAGCCGGTGGGATAGTCGTAAAAGACGTCCTCATCTGGCACAAAGGAGGGATGAGTGAATAGGATCTGGGAATAGGAGGTGGTCTGATGGGAGAATAGGACGATGAAGCGGGGGCGCTTTTCGTAAAGGATAGCTCGAAGCGTAAGGTCGATTTGGGGAAAGCAGGGATTTCGACGTTGTCTGACGAGCATGTGGGATATGCGCATATCTGGTAATGAAATTAGAAAAGAAAAGCTGTATAATAGGCGACTTACGCTCATATTGTATCTTGCGCTCCATAGATGGTTTACAGGTCCTGCCAAATGCCTGTCGACAGACGAGTTTAAAGTAGGCGGTAACATCGTCCATCTCCTGGCGCTTGAGATCTGTGACGATAATGTATATCTCGTCGCAGCCCACGTCGTGCATGCCGCGCAGGATCATCAGTTCTGGTAGCTGTAGACAATGAAATGAGGCAAAATACGCGCTCGATACAGCGACGACACGCACCATGGTAAAGACAACAGGCATCATGGACAGCTTGCGCTCCTGCATGGACTGGTGGTGATAGACATGGGTGGTCCATGTCCTGTCGAGGGGTATGAGCCGCCCAGTATCGACTGTGCGACAGAAAATGTTCTCTGGCACGAATTCGCCCTTGTTCCATACGATGATCTGCTTTGTGTGGTTGTGGGCGTGCTTTCTTTCGCGGACATCACGAAACCACTCGTGGTATGCGTCGTGTGGCGAGCCGCGATGCTCTAGCCATTTATCGATGAGCATGTCCGTCTGGTCGTGATCCAGCGTCGTCTTGACCAGCTCTGTCATCGTCAATGACGGCGGAGAGAATAGTGAATAGTATTGGTTTCGCGGCATGCTTGTGGTGGTGGGAGGGAAAGTAATAAACAGCCAAACAAAGACAATGATGCGTCCTTCCTCGATCCTTACCGCCACTTTATATACCTATCCATCCTTGTATTTTCTGTGGCGATATATCGCTCTTTCACAGCCAGCAATCAAAGCTAACAAAAGAACAATAGTCGCTTTCCTTCCCTGGTACGCGAATCGTGATGATCATTGATGGCTCTAGCCACACACAACAATTCGCTTATACTCTCAAATCAAGTGTACACGGCAGTCTTTCTCTCACATCATGCCCACTTTCGAAAACGTTGTCATCCCCACCGCACCACCGTGCTGGCATCCTCTTCGACGCCCCGCCCCACAACTACGACGAGGTCTATGCGTTCCAGCTCACACACTTCGTGGACTTGGGGGGGCTTTAGATTGGCCGAACATCCAGTCTACTACCGCATCGACGATGGAGGAACCGTCCATCTGTCTCGAGAGCCACTTGAAGGCCGCAGGGTTGGCGGGCCCTTCACCCCCGCAGAGGTCATCAGGCGGCTTCCACAGACGTGCCAGGTTTGCGTGGTCAATCACCACGCAGGCGTCCCCGCAGGGCGCCCATCTCTGAACCGGATAGCCTAGTTAGTTCCCGATAACGGCAGAGCCTTATACCTAGCTGGCTGTTCAAACTTGTATTTCACAATACCTTACGCTAAAATCAGAAAATGGCCAATCTTGTTACAGTCTCTTAGTGGCCAGATGAGTGCGTGCTCGAGGTTGAAAGACGCCACAAGGCTAATGACTATTGATTTCGAAACGAAGCCGATACACAGAGGAGACACCAAGAGCCATTTCGATTCGGCGAGAACATCTCGTCGACGTTGTGTCGGTCATCATATATCGTACCTCGATAGGTTGCCCAGAAAAGTCCTTGGAGAACGAAAACATCAACGTACTAAAAAGCCGGTATGAATAGAGTATGTAGTTACGGGTCTTTAGTACAGTTACACAATCTACAACATACAACCTTGAACCTACGCAATCAATGTCCCAGGGAAAAAGAAAAAACATCAAACGGATGCGCCTCTCCTCTACTACAACTTTTCCTTCTCGTCCCCATCGCAAGCAGGTTTCTTGATAAACTCGGCTGGCAGCTTTTCGCCTTGAACGACTTCAATCGTTGCTGCTTTCTCAGAGTCATTCCGCACCGGCTCCGTTGGCGGATCCTCCGTCAACAACATGTCCTTCGCGATCTTCTCCGCCAAATCGTCCACCTTGTCCTCCAACGCCTTCTCTTCAACCTCCTTCTCCTCCGCCGGCGCTTCTTCCGCTTTCGGCTCTTCCTCCTCCTCCTCTGCGGCCTCGCCGTCAACCTCTGGTGGTATCTTCGTCTCTTCCCACATCTTCTCCAGCTCCTCCTCCCACCCAAGCTCCCTCGCCAGCTCTCTCACCATGTCGTCGCACTTGCCCAAAAGCAGCACATCATCCGGCCGATGCCCGAGATCCCCGACTTTCTCGAGATTGATCAAGACTCGCGGACATAGCGGGCTGGCCATCCCAGCTAGAGAGGCGAACGGATGTACAGTCAAAGAGGTACCAATGATAATGAGCAGGTCCGCTAGACCGACGTTGGGCACGGCTTTGATGAATTCTTCCGGTAGCTGAAGGGGAAATGTCAGATAAACATGACAGGGAACAACTGGGCCATACATTTTCGCCAAAGAAGACAATGTCCGGCTTGACGAGGCCCCTGCACTTTTCGCAATACGCAATCTCTTTCCGCATAATGTGTTCCTTCATTTTCTCATCATCGTACGGCTGCCCGCAGTCGATGCACTTTTGCGACGCGAAGCTCCCGTGAGCATGGATGATCTTGTACGCTGGTACGCCCGCACGTAGCTCGAGGGTATCGATATTCTGCGTAAAGCACCGGTATAAAAGGTTATGTGAAAACAGCAGCTTGAGGAACGAATGTGTGATCGTCGGCCGGAATTGACCAGGATAGAGCTCTTGAGCGAGAGTGTAGACTTGCAGATACGTTCAGCCTGGCATGTCGATGATGGAGGATGATAAGCAGCTCACATGGAACGGGATTTTTACGGAAGAAATTAATCTCGAAGACGGCTTCTGGGTACGGCAGGCGCAATCGCGCGAGGTTGGCCTAGGGTAGATGTCAGCCAAGCGTCGTAGAGCCTCGTGCGGGTCATACATAAAGCCCTTGCCGCTGTTCACTCAGCAATAGTCAGACGAAATTGATGTTATGACTCACCGGTTTCGGGAGAGCGAAAGTCGGGGATACCAGCAGATGTGCTCACGCCTAGCAGTCAATCAGAAGCGTTCAGAGTGAATATCCTAGAAGACCGACCAGCGCCCAGCTAGAAATGAAGATTCAACAGTGTTCACAGATTGATAAGAGCAGATAGTATGTACGTACCATGACAATGATATTCCGACAGTCCTTGGACTTGATGTATTCAGCAACTCCATGCGCATTACTCTCTTTGAGGACTTTGTGCGAGTATTTTGAAGGCGGGAGTTTGTGAAAGCGCGAACTCGACATGATGGGCAGGAGCAAAGTGGGTATTCTGCGCGTGACATCACGATCACATCTTTCGGGTCTCCCCATCTCTTCCGCTTTGACCCATTGGACTTTATAGATTGAACCAGGCCAGCCCTATTATTGGCTTCACTTCTAATGGGGTTCGGCTTCAGCCTTCTTGACGCGAGATAATCATGAGGCCGCAGCTGGAGTTGAATGTCCAACAGTTCGCGTGCCACACGACCCAAATATATATTGAAAATTCCCTCGTTCCCTGAATCCTGGTCCCCCTTGCTTCTCCCGCGAGCCTTTCTCTTACCCCTATCGGACATGCGCACTCCAGAACACTCTCAGGCTTGATTGCTACCCCGGATTATCTCGGAGACAAACGCGTCCGTGAGGTTGCCGGAGATTTTCATTCTCCTGAGAAGCCTCCAATTTCTTGTCTGCCTGGGGACGGCCGTAACCTATCGCCAGGAAACCGTGAACAGTACAGTATTTGGTGTATTCACGTGCTCGATAATCCGTAACGGTGGCCAGCGTTTTACCAAGCGCGTTCGACTAACGAAGGCGACTCGACTCTGTATTTCTTGACGTGCATTGATGCTTCTAGTTCCGGATTACGCACTTCCTCTGATTATCGTCATCTTGTCGTGATGGGATTACAGAGCACATAATACGCCCCTGCGGTTTACATCCCCATGTCGCTACTATCGGATTCTCAGAGGAGCCGAAAGACATTGGACTATCTTCTAGATCACAATGGACACTTCGAACTATGTTGTCCTTGATTAAGCGAAGGATATGGGTTGGGTTTTGAGACTTCCCACTGTAACACTATTGAAAACTGCTGAACACCACATTATTAATAAGAGCATGAGGATACATAATCAGGTAAGACTATTCAAACTTCAAAGTCATCAGAAAACACATCTCCCAGCTTATCTGTTATTGACCGGGCAATGGTTTCCAAAACGTCGCGGCCAGCGCCCGAGCATCGGCGGCTAAGGTGGTCACTAGGATTGGCTTCCTGGCAAGAAATTGCCCAACACGCCATACACATCCGTCCTAGTCTCGCAATCACATTTGCCTGATCGACGTCGACCAGCCTGCCCATGGCTCGCCCCCATACCTTTTCCCACTGGGGTTTACAGGCCCCTTGGCAGCACTTCAGCTGGGAGAACTCCGGGGGAAGAGTAAGAAACCCCAGTGATATCTGCGAGAGACGATGGTACCCAGCCAGCAACCTGACCTGCTGGGCAGCGCTAATAAGCAGACACCCATTTTGGTCAATATCGCCTTCTTGAAGGTCGGGGAATCGACTAGGGTTGTAGACGAGAAATGGACGCTTCATAACTTCGAAGTAGACCTCGCCTCTGAGAGAGCGGAGATTGAACTCGTCCGCAAGAGCCATCGCGTGGTATGCGTACTCGAAAGAGGTACGCCATTTGCTCCGGAGAACATCGATTGTGTGACAGAGAAGTTGACTGTGATTACAGCGATGCGCTAGTCGAACTAAACGCGTGATGAGACTGATTTCTCCAGCGTCGGAGCCTTGCGTAGCTATTCCAACTGAGCGCACTTTGATGTGCTCTGCCAGCGCGTCCAACGCCCATGTTTCAAGGATCCTATACGCGTATCTGTTGGCGACAAAAGCGAGGTCCATCAACTTGGCGACATTGGCTGAGCCTGGTCGGCTGGTGACTGCGAGTTCGTGTGGACTGCGGTGAGGTCACTGTAACTTTAAGGAAACACGGTCATGGCAAATAGTACTCACGGTGCATACAGAGCCCACAAAAGCTCTCGAAACGCGTCGGCATGCTCGTAAGGTAGAACGATAGGATTGGAATCAGACGAGCCTTCCCTCATTCGACCATTCTCGGTTGGAGGTTGGGGCATGGTGAACATGTCTTGGAAAAAGGACTGGTGTCTGGCAAGTATGCTGGCGTGAACCTAAATGCAACTTAGCTTGATAAGGACACCAGCTACGACGACTAGAACCGTGCGTACATTGAAGAGTGTCTTCAACAAGAATAACACAGCTTCCGTCATGAAAATAGTATGATGCATCATGTTTCCGAGTAGCATGAGCGGACTCGGAAGAAGGCGCGTCGTCGCTGAGTTTACGCTTCTTATTACGGCCCTGTGCCTCGTCCGCCATCGTGGTCTGTTGGAAACAAGTTGGAAAGACGAGTGACTTCGCCGAAAGTGCCGAGAAAGTTAACCGTCACGTCACGATCACTCTTCATTTCTTACCTTCACAATGATTCGCAACTATCCCAGCATCAACCCTGGAATCCCCAAAACGACATGTATAAGGGGTGAACGTTAACGTGAACCTTCACTTGAATCGAGCTGCAACAAGGTTCTTGACATTTCTGGCGGATGGCTACTTATTCCGGCTCCGATTCGTATACAAGCGACTGACCATTCGTCTAACGTTTGACATACGCCGCTCACTGTCTCCATGCAACGGAAGTTGACACTCAGCCACTATTACTTGCTCTTCAGCCATACACGGACACACACAAAGACTCGGCCAAATTGGGATTTTGGAGGCGGTGAACGATTTCCACTTTGGGAACGGCTCTTGTTCAGAGTCGAGCAGTGTCCCCTCCGCGGTCTCTCTATATATGCCTATACGAATGGACTGGCTCTTGTTCTCGCTCCCCTCGCAAACCCCCGTCTGTACACTTCGCTCGTTACTACTTTTCGCTTCGATGGCTTTTCCGATAAACACTGTTTACTCTGTCGTTTCATTCATAGGCTTCGTGCTATGCATGCTGCCTTTATCGTGGCATCTGCAAGGTACTGTGATATCATTTTTTCCCATGGGACTTCAGCTGACTTGCGCATGTAGCATGGAACATTGGGACATGCGCGTTCATGCTCTGGACCGGATTCGGGTGTTTAAATTATTTCATCAACTCTGTCATCTGGAATGGCCGGTTCGACAATGTGGCGCCTGTTTGGTGTGATATCTGTAGGTTTAGCTTTCTCCCTTGTCCGCCGAGCTTTCGTTATTGAACTTGCGTTTAATAGCCGTTCATTATATTATGGCTCTGGGGGCCGCTATCCCCGCATGCTCGCTCTGTATCAATAGGCGCCTCTATCATATTGCAACTTCGACTACAGTGAGTAAGACCAGAACCGACGTAAGTTTTGATTACTGGCTTGTACCCTCTTGTGATACTGACAAGAACGTCTTTAGCGTCGCCGTGAGATATCAATCGACCTATCTCTATGCCTCGGCGTGCCGATTCTCTCAATGATAGCTGGTACGAAGACCTTCATTACATGCAACTCCCGGCTGTTTACCAACGACGCGTCACAGACTACATCGTCCAAGGCAACCGCTTCGACATCTACGAAGACTACGGCTGCAATCCCGTCGTCTACGATACCTGGGTCGCCCTCGTCATCTACAATCTGCCCGCAATCGTCATCGGCCTCATCTCCGCCGTCTATTGCCGTACGTCCATTTTGCCTCTTATCCCCTTCCTACTCTCAACTGGATCCCTAGTCCTCAGCATCCGCGCCTTCAAACACCGCCGCGCGCAATTCAACTCGCTCCTCTCCGCGCACAGCACCCAGCTCGACTCGCGCCGGTACTTCCGCCTCATGGCCATCGCCAGCGTCGACGTCGCGTTCACCGTGCCCACCGCGTCGCTCGTCTTGTATTTGAACGCCCAGTCCGGCCTGCTGTCGCCCTGGCTCGGCTGGGAGGACACGCACTTTGGGTTCGAGCAGGTGAATGTGTTTCCGGCGGTTCTGTGGCGCGCAAG
Source organism: Hymenopellis raphanipes (assembly GCA_003314085.1). NCBI lineage: Eukaryota > Fungi > Basidiomycota > Agaricomycetes > Agaricales > Physalacriaceae > Hymenopellis > Hymenopellis raphanipes. The sequence continues at coordinate 16,026 of QLPD01007931.1, read as the reverse complement.
TGGGGTTGCGGCGACCGCGCTGGAGCTGACGAGGTGGTTCATGCCGTTTACGGCGGTGGTGTTCTTTGCGGTGTTTGGGATGACGCAGGACGCGAGGGCGAGGTATATGCGGTTGTTTGGAGTGGTCAAGACTAAATTGGGTGTCTCGTCATTCCGGTCGTCGGCGAGGTCAGTTCGTTCTTCTGTTAAGAGGGTGATAATTTGTCTAACGATGATGTGAAGAGATTCGACTTTTGCAACCAGGGGAACATTACCGCTGTTCGTGAAACGAGAAAAGACCCGCCAGATTTCGTTTGACACCATCTCGTCTTCTATGTTTCGTGGCCACTTGAGCGACAAGAGCACCGACTCAACTCACGACTTGACGCGGCCCATATCTCAAATAACCCTCAACGATGTCGGAGGTACACTCGCACCCACTGCGCCACCGCGGGCCTCAGTAGTGGTTTCTGTTCCGCTGCCGATATCACGTTTCTCCTCCACAACAAGCATGGCACTAGAGCTGGTATAAACCTACATATCATATTTTCATCTGCTGGCAGGTTATTTGGACTATCAAATACTGTACATCGCACTGTATCCATAGCCTTTCCTTTTTCGATGTCTGTATTCATACGATACCAAGATTGCGTACATTTATAGATACATTACCATTCCTCAATATTCCTACGCTACGCGCTCCAGTCCGAAAAGATCAGATACTTACCAGAATCCTACCATCAGATACTTACCAGAATCCTACCCCTTCTTGGGCGGCGTCCAGTCCTTCAGCCATTCAATAACGAACAAGATCATCTCCCCATGTATCTTGCGTATCTCCGCCGGCTCGTCCACCAGGTGCTTATATCCCCACTCATCGTAGTGGTGAACCGCATCTACATGAACGTTAACGCGTCACGCAATATTGGTCAAGGGGCAGCATACTCGGAATGAGCTTGAACGGTCGCAGTATTGTATCTGCACGATCCTTTGCATAGTCGCTGTGGGGTGTAGCGGGTCTCCATGGATCGACTTCACGGTGATCAGACGTCTGCTTGAGCCAGCGTTGAAACGAACACACCTTCTCCATCGATAATCGCGAGCCTGTCAGCTGCAATATCAAAGTCACCCAGCACGTTTACCGCAGTCACATTTGGCATTGCCGGGACCTTGAAGTAGTCGCCAGGAGGGTACGCCTAGGTTACGTTTTTAAAAATCTACACGCGGTAAGAAGGGCAAGCCTTACCTGTTTACAGAGCTTCGACTCATAAGCCAGGGTTATGTACTGCGACACGATGGACGGATACGTAGGATCCGGAGGAGCAGTCATAAAGTATCCCCATTGCGTGCACACTTGGAACATCCAAAGACGCCATTCCTGATCAAGAGAGGTGTTCGTGTATTTGCTGTCATCATAAGTACCGAAGCACTGTCGACGTAGAAAAGGTCAGCCAGGAATGGATGCACAAGGGACATAGACGACTACCTCTTCGATGGTAGAATCTTCGGGACAGGATGATACAACGTTCTACATAAACACTGTCAGTTTGCTTGCTTCCAGGTGGCGAATACTGACCTCTTTGATCCATTTCGCGTAATTGAGGACTGCAAAGTCGACGGATATCCCACCAGGCAACGAAACCATCCGCGCCGGGTGTTCGTATTCCAAGGCTTCGATTCCCTCCACGAGGCCAAGCCCGAAGGGAGGCTTGCTGAGGGATTCGCAAAAGTCATCAAATCCAGTGCTTCCAAATGCTGGGTCCCAACATTTTGCTTGCCAGTATCCCAAAGGGGTCTGCATAGCGAGAAATCAGACGATTACACTGTGTACAAGGCACAGTACAAACTTCGAGTACAGACGCGAAGTCGTCGTTGTGTTCGAGTTCGGCTAAGCCAAAGAGGGCTTTGAGCGGATGCGCGAGGCGGCGGTGGGAAAGAAGTCTGTCGACAGTAGCGATGGATTTCTGAATATGCCGTGAGCACTTGGATTCCGCGGCCTTTCGAATGAGGTCAAAATATTCCCAGTATACAATCGTTGCGTGAGTGACACCTAAAAGAAGTGAACATGGCGATAATGGGGAAGTCATGTAGACGTACCACTTGAGGAAATGGCTCCGTAGACCAAGTCGGGATAGAGTATCTTCATATGCGCTGCACGCGCTCCTGCGTACGAACCGCCATAGTATATCCACGGCGTTCCTGGAGCTGTTAAGTCTTCGTCGATCCCGGAGAACTTGACCTTGGACATAAAGTTGGCGCTGTCTGCCGCGGCTTGATCATTGTTTAGGAAGCTAATCCCAACAGTCACGAAAGTTGTATCAGGACGTGATAATGGATGACATACCGAAGAGAGTCTGTAGTCAGGTTCTTCACAGCAATTGACTCTCCTTCACGAGTGTCAGCTAGGAATTTACGCCATCCGTGAGAACGCACCATAATACCGGTGCTCAAGAACAACACCAACGCCGCCAGTCGCGCGCGCCAGGATTTCGACAATTCCAGTGTCTAAGAAGGGGAGTCGGTTCTAACAGACCATTTCAGTCCGAGGATTTCGGGTAGATAACGGACGCACCTCCCCACTAGTCTCGCCACCGTCGAGAACAATGACCGGTCCGCCAACGCCAGGCTTGTAATGCCGTGTGTTCACCCAGTAGCGCTGTTTGAACGTCTCCGTTATGCCGTCGTCAAAGTGGTCTAGCGGCTGCTCAAACCATTGCACGGGGAATTCTTCATTTCCGAAGCCGTCTTGCGCCTGGTAATCTTGGAAGGCAATGTCAACCTTGGATTTCGTTGTCTTGTGCTCTAGTTGCCAGAGATTGACGCCTTGAGGACCGAGCACGCGTATTCTATCGGCAGCAGAGGCAATCCCGGCGCCAGCATTGAACAGGACGACCGCTACGGCGGTCAACGAGATAGGCAGCATGGAAGTAGGAAGCAAGCACTTGACGCGTTCTACAAATGGTGGAAATAATAAAGGTAGCTACCCGTGGTAAGGACTCTTCAAATGTAAGGCTATATCGGATATGGTGTAACGGTTAACATTGCCGCCTCTCACGCTTAGCTCATACTTGTGAATTGGCGCGGCAGCTCGGGGTTCGATTCCCCGTATCCGAAACTTTTTGATAACGACAATCTCTTGACAATCTCCCCAAGTTCAGACTCCAGAGGTAGGGTGGCGCAGTAAACCTCCGGGGGGTGTTAGTAACAGTATCGATACCGACCCCCCGGGAGGCCCAGGTTTTGAAACCGTTAGTAACGGTTTCAATACCGGCACGTGTTCTGGACACGTGATGTGGCGCAGCCGGCGCGCCGCCCTGGTCCCGCCTCTGTCCCGCCCTTGCCTTCTTGTCCTCAGCGCCGGCACGCTGTCACGTGAAAAGTCACGTGCCGGTATCGAAACCTACCTCCCAACCCCTGGGGGTTTCGATACCGTATCAATACTGTTACTAACCGCAGTAAACCCGAGGTGTATCGAAACCTAGGGTTTACTTCACCACCCTATCCAGAGGCTTCTTGCGGACAGCTCCTTGCGACCCAGCATTGCTGGGTCGTGGAAAAAACCTCCCGGGGAGGTAAAAAACGGTATTTTACTACCAACCCCTCCTGGGGGGCCTGGTATTTTACCGTTTTTTACCGTATTTTACCTATCACATGACAAAATCATGTGACCAGCGCCACAATTCTTCCCTCAGCCTGCCCATTGTGGGCCTGCACACCCAAGGAGTCTTGTAAAGCCTTGTATACCATATAGATCATGAAATACTGAGTCTTGATAATAACTGGAAGCCAATATCACAGAACAGGGCTAAAACTAGAGCTAAACTGGTATTTCAAGGCTTGACAGACTGTAACACATCTATTGATCATCTGTCTAGACTAATATGTAGGTATAGATCTCCCAGGGCTCCAACAGAACAAGTCCCAGAAGGATACGAAAGAGCAAGGAGCTTGGAGGCGACAATGTCACGTGCCAAAGTCATGTGCCGGTAATTTACCTACCTTCCCGACCCCCTTGGTTTTTTACCAGTAAATAACCGGTAAATTACCGGCTCAAAACCGAGATGTACCAAAACCTCGGTTTATTCCACAGCCCTACCCAGCAACTTCTGCAGATACATACTGGTCGTCCTTCGTGGTGACAGCTACTCAACGATAAACGAGTCCAACTTGCACCATCTCAGGCTGGATCCCTCTGCTTTGATATTCGTCGAAACGCTTCTTCATTCTTGTACGTTCCGAACACAATCAATACCTGTTTCTTCATCCTAATCACTGGTCCCACAACTGTAGACCTTGCCACAGTGGAAATGCCGTTACCGAGTCATCCGAGTTCATTCCATTCTTGAGCCATGATTCGCACATCTTGGCAGTGCAGCAAGGTATAGAAGGGGATCGTAAACATACGGGACCTCCAACTACGCCTCCGTTATGTCTTCCCCAGCAAGTCATTGGGAACACCAGTGCTTTGGTCATCCACCCAGAAGATGTGCCGGACCACCTGGAACTACGGGTTTACAAGCCGATATCTGTTGTACACGATGCTCTATCCGTAGGCACACAGATACTATGAACGCTAAATGGGAGGATTGCAATCGGCGACTGGAGGTACTTGAGATGTCGGCTCGTTCGACATTCGGTGCAAGGATAAAGAGAATGTTTGGTGCGTCTTCTCGGAAAACCAAGTCCTCGCGAACGTGAGTATTTATCCCTCGGCTGCTCTGGATGTCTCTTAATCTACCTTCAACCTATTCCAGATCACGATTCCCGCCTCTCCACTCTGATACCTCCTACGAGGTGTGCACTTCATTTGGTCCTCCCGCGTATACCGAGACACAGTCGAGAGTCACCTCACCAGACGTACGTATTTATTGAGATGCTCTCTAACGTGTACTTACTCACCCAAAGGCAAATGCATTTCCGTATCAGCAGCGCAAGAAGGTCCGCTTTGTAGACTCTACGAGCGAGTCAAGGAGACTCGAGTCTTTCAATCCTTATACCGCTCCGTGGATAAACGAAGCATCGTCCGAACTCCCGGCATACCATCGGAAGTCCAGTCTATCACGCGACCGCATGCAAAGGCGCTCCACATATCGGTACAGTACGTCGGCGTCGCAGCTCCCGTACGACGGCTTCGAATCCTGTTCTTATCCTCGGAACACACGGCCTCCTCCAGTACCGAAACTAAAGCCCATCGAGCTGCCTCGCGTGGATGACATTCATAGCCAGGTAAGGTAGCATTCTCCTTTGTTGATCTGCGTGGCCATTAACGCCAACTTGATAGCAAACGGGGCCACGAAGAGCTTTGGCGCGTCGGTATCATGCGGGCCTTTCTGCGCACTGTCGGGGACCTTCCAGTTCAGAACGTTGGTAGCGCTGTCGGTCTCGAATTGTATGCGATGGTAATTACAACGTACTTCACACACATGTTGTTATTGTGGAGATAAACTGACATATTTGTACGATTGTGAGAATAAACGAAGGTTGGTGGCAGAACTACAACATATGTACAACAAGAAATGGGAGGGGAAAATAGAAACAACGAAGTTTTGTGTGAAGCAGGCTAAACACTCCACCTGGGAGCGAAAGGTAACTAATGTTCAAATGCTGTAGAGGTTGTTGACAAGATATGTCAGAGAAAAGCAGTGGAACTAACCTGTCCCCACTGTGGCGTCTCACACCATGGCAGCAAGTGGTGGATACTGGGGTAACGATATACCAGGAGTGCCGATGAACGTAGCATTTTGGAGGCGCCGATGGAGCTAACAATCGGCGGCGGTCATGAGTAATGTCGAAAGATGGAAGAAGGGAGCACGAACCGCTGTACGATAAGCCGATTGCAGGCGTCTCACAGACATATCTCCTGCCTGACAGCACACTTTCAACCACCCGCGCATAGATGGCCGAAGCGCGAATTCCTCGTACAAGACCATCATGCTAAACGGCAGCCGTCAATACTGCAGGGAGGTGGCGTAGCAAGTCAAGGCATACGCGAAGGCATTTTGGTCGTATTTGACGACGACGTCCTGGATCCAAGGGCCGTGGCGACGACCGTCCGTATTGATTTCGTGACGTAGCGCTTTGAGCGCCACGAGGGATCTTTCAACAAGACACGATGGTCGTTGGTTCATGAGGAGCCTGATAATCAGTTTCAAAAGAGCGAGGGACTGGATAAGCGACGACATTGGGTGTCCGAGGAAAGAGTGGATGATGAACGATACGATGGATAAAACGAGAGTGAGTGCCGTGGTGGTCTCGAGGAACATTGTGAGCTGAAGACGACTTCATGGCAGTAGGGACTTTATAAGAAGATCTTGTTCCCGCGGGGTAGACCGACAGATTGGTTTTCGCGCCATGTAATGGTCGTTATTTTGAGACCAATGCAGATCATAAATACTCGGAGACCTCCGTTCTGCAAAGACCGAGTAGAGCGTGAATGGAGATTAGCTTTAGGAGGAAATCACTTAGAAAAGTTTAAAGTAAGGTATGCGAGTCCGTCGCCATCGGCAAGAGAGGTCATGTCCCAGAAAGGCTCCAGTTCTTCCGTTGCGCAGATTATTGTATCATAGCAAGACGTGGAAATCAGGGTGGGCAAGAGGTAGTCCAGGACTGAATGCGATGGATTTAATTGTGAAGCAAAAGCCAGGGATCAGCTGCAGCAAGTGTAGCTTTCTTATACCGTTCTTGAGGCAGTGTGTCGCGACGTGACCTTGGATGAGATCGAGATCTTGAACAGCCCGACCGGAGAACTGTCTTAAACCAGAAGACTGGTATCACAGAAGCAGTGAGTGAGGGTTTGGTTGAGGTTGCTCCATATTCCAGTTCCTTCAATGTCCATTTGACGCGTAGTTTTGCCCGAAATCGAGCCGCTACTTGAGCATCAACCAGTCTCTGTTCGAGCAGATCCGTAGACGTAAGAGCAAGAGTTAGAGTCGACGTTGAAAACAGAAATCGGACGGAGCGGAAGGAGCTCCGAAAGAGTACTGATCGGCGGCATTTGCCTTTCTCGTCCTTCCTCCATGTTCCTGGGTACTGGCGTTTAGGTGGGAGACCCTGGCCGATTGGCCTTGTTTGGATCAAGAGGCGCAATCACTCGGCTCTTGCACGGCAAGTGATGGGGCCACGGCATTTGCCGACATCACGTCCCAGCGAAATTGGCCCGCTCCCTCGAGCTGAACAGAATTCACTCGTCCTCTTCTCAAACTTTGGTAAACACACATCTGGAATATAAGTTAGGCTATTATATCTCAATTAGAGGACTCTATCCTTCCGGTACATCTCGATAAATCAGTTGAATCTGCATTGTTACATCAATTCACTGAAGGCTAGCTTCCGATGTCCCACAAGCATATTTCCATCCCGGAATCATTTCAGAGGCAGTATTTTGGACCTTAGAATCGAGCCCTGGGAACAGATTTCTCATTTTGAGCTTTGTTACTTTGCCAGGTGATGGCAAAAAATTCAGTTACCAAGAATATCAGCTCAACATGAGAGAAATGAAGAAATCGGTTCCCAGGGCTCGATTCTAAATTCAATTCTAAGTTGTCTAGATATAAAAAATGTGTGAAATGGTGGGGATTAACCCCCAATACCTACGTTTTAAGTACGAGGACGCGTCAAAGTGATGGGAACGGCTTGAAGCGTGATCGATCCGGATAGATCACTGTTGCCGTGTCGGCGGTATCAGTCATCGTCATTGGTAAGCCGACCAGGGTCTCCCACCCAAATGCCAGTACCCAATGTTCCGACTTTTAGGTCGACGTGTATCCCCGACATTGCTACGTTCAGCGAGGGCCTACGCGACTGAAACGGAACCTGTCAGTTTCTTCAGGCCGCAGCCTTCGCTGCTTGACTGACGACGTTCGACTTCCAGTTGAAAAGAACAGGACTGTACAACTACCATGTCGAAAATGGAGCGAAGATGGTACCCTTTGCAGGCTACGAAATGCCGCTGAGCTACGGTAGCATTGGCCAGAGTATGTCCCCTCGTTTGTCCCTATCATTTTATGACTAACCATGCGCACAGTCGAAAGTCACAAGCATGTGCGCAAGAGCGTCGGTCTGTTCGACGTTGGCCACATGGTGCAATCAAAGTACGCGACCCGAGAATATCGTATGCCAGTCTAAATGTCGCTCTTAGCTTCCTTGGACCCACTGCAACATCCTTCCTTGAATGGCTTACTCCATCTTCCCTTACATCTCTCTCTTCCTATTCCTCCACGCTTAGTGTCCTCCTTAACGAACATGGCGGCATCATAGACGATACCATCATCACCAAGCACTCTTCCTCCGCATTCTACGTTGTCACCAATGCCGGTCGCCGTACTGAGGATCTAGCCTGGTTCAAAGCGCGCCTCGCTGAATGGAACCAAGGCGCCCTTGCAAAAAAGGAAGGTCCCGTAGAAATGGAGGTACTCGAAAACTGGGGACTCGTCGCGCTACAAGGACCTGAGGCTGCGGGCTACTTACAAACCCTCACCAGTTTCGACCTAAGAGCACTCACGTTCGGGAAAAGCGCGTTCATACCTATCGACGGAGGATTTACTCTACACGTCGCGCGAGGTGGATACACGGGCGAAGATGGTTTCGAGATTTCGATTCCTCCGGCAGAAACAGAGGAAGTGGTCAAGAACCTGTTGAGCAAGCCGCCCGTTATGATGGTTGGTCTCGGTGCGCGAGATAGCCTCCGGCTGGAAGCGGGCATGTGTCTATACGGAAGCGATCTTGACGAGAGCACGGGCCCGGTGGAGGCCGGCCTGGGCTGGGTTATTGGGAAGGATCGCAAAGAAGGCGAGCGGATGAACTTCATCGGCAAGGAGGGTGTGGCGAAGCAGCTGAAGGAAGGACCCCCGAGGAGACGTGTGGGTATGATTGTTGACGGTGCTCCTGCGCGACGTATGTATTGTCTTTCCTCGTCAAGCATTCGGAAGCTGACTTCCGCCCAGATGGGGCCAAAATCTTCGCACCAGGCGCTGACGAGGAACTCGGGGAGGTTACGTCCGGTATTCCCTCGCCGACGCTGGGCAAGAACATCGCCATGGGATACGTGAAGGATGCCTTCAAGAAGAAGGGGACACAGGTTGAGGTTGAGGTGCGGGGAAAGAGACGCACGGCAATAGTGACACCGATGCCATTTGTTCCGAGTCGATACTGGAGGGGCTGAAGTCATTCTCATATCTTACCCATTTCTGATTTTTGAGTGCTGTACTATTGTTTAAAGTTGTTCAACACACTAGAATGTATAGTCTACACATACAAAATTCTCTGTCAGGTTGCTACAAGTCCTCCCTGGCCAGTGAGCCCTACACTTCAGTCATTGTGGCAGGCAGTAGACTATCTGAAGTTCTGGCTGGTCTGATTGGGAGGCCACAACAAATGACTACCTGTATTATGTATACAGGTTGTATGGGTGCTCTAGCCTGTCCCATATACCACTGTACTGTGAGGCCTTTGGACTCCGCATCCATATATACCAAACTGTGTATGGTGCTGCATGCAGAGCCCTACAAAGATGTTAACTTGCCTCAAGATGCTGAGATTGCACTGAACCTATGTCAAGACACTTTTGAAACATATGCACAACTGGAAAGCTGCCTGAAAATGAGGCATTACCATCATCCTCTAGAGCTAGACACGAGTAGGCAGGTAAACAAGTACCCATGGGTAACCTGCTACTTGTGCAGGTTGCACACAGGTTGCAATGGCATCCTCAAGACTCATCTTATAAGGCTGGGAACCCTAACCTCAGGATACTTATCTAAATATGGTATTGGCCGCCGTTGATGCGCATCATCTCGAATAAGGCAAGTGAACCCCTATAAACCTTTAGAGCATGTGAATGAAAGAGAATGATCAGCAGCGGATACCTGCTGTGAACCAAGTAGCTGTTGTACTTGGAAGTTTAGTCATAGCTCCATATAGGATGGCATCTGAGCGGCGAGGTGCAAGGTGAGGTGTGTGACTGAACATGCGGATTGCGGGTGCAGAAGCCTTGCGGCAGTTGAACCAACACTGGGATGCCATTCTTCTTCCCACTCGGCTATCGGTGATCACCGTTTTGCATGATGTCCAATTTCAGTGCAACAGTGTGACTCACTGTCCGGCTGTAGTGCATCAAAATAGTCCGAACGCAGCAATGCGATTACTGTGAAAAGTTGAGGGTCAGAGGCAAGTGGTGTCCTCTCATTTTCAGATTGTTTGTCTTTTTAGATCCTGCCAATTTGAAGCAGCCATGTCCCAAAGTCTAACAAGTAACTTTGACGGGCCACTTCCCCGCAATGTCTTATAGGATGAGAAGACTGCCGCCCCAGCCTTCGTCGCGATGTCCACGATAAAGAACCCCATCTCTTCAGCGGCCATCAACATTCTTCGAGTCGCACTCTCCAAACTCACCTTTGCCCGTGGCAGACGAAAGCGAAAATGGATGCCACGGCGAATACGTTGAAGGACTTGATTTCCTCAACATCGAGACAATACGTGCAATGGGACGGTATCCGCGGCGTCTGCATCAAATACGGTCGCAAATGTTGGCAGTACTCATCGTTCTCTCTTTCTGTACAGCTCTGATTAACATACCGCTAGAGTAAACTTCGTTTGAGAGAGCTCATTTTGGCATCCGACGCCATGTCGGCCTCGCTACTCGAAGCGCAATGTCCCGAAGTGGTAGTTCTAACTTTCGGATAGGTATAGGATACGCTGAACATGTCAAGGAACATGTACTCATGCCTAGAACACAGTGATCAGTCTCGCATGGTTGCAGTTCTGTCTGTTGAGCTTTGCGGGATTGTCTTCGCTATTAAAGCCCAAGGAAGGTTGTAGATAGCTCTTGGGACAGAACCTGGCTCAAAATCCATTTGTAAGACTTTGCAGATGCTGAAGAAAGAATCTCACATTTGAGAGATACCGTCAAGTCATGTACATCCAGAATCCTAAACCGCGATTCTGTCTGTTACGCTGGTAGCCGTACACTCGGGTTGGCCCGACCTCGACTCTGTCGGCGTTCGGGCATGCCTTCTTGCGTGTAGCGTCGTTAAAACATTTAGCGGTAAATCCGAGTTCAGAAACCGACTTCACGCCGGTCACGCCTGGCGATACATAGACGCACTAACAGGAGCAGTTAGCTGCCTTCTCAAAGACTACGATAAATCAAACAAATACCTTGAAGAATCGCAACCTAAGTATGCTCGAATGGGCCCATTGCGACGAAACATTGTAGAGTCCGATGCGACATGCAGCCGACTATTTAGTTATCCAATTTCTGTTCGTGAATATTAGGGCTCCGCACCGTAACCGTATACGGTTACGGCCGTACAGTTTACGGTGCGATACGGTAAAGACCCGTGCCGGACCCGTAACCGTATAGTCGCGTCCACGACCTCTTACGGTACGGTTACGGGCGAGCTTTACGGTCGCTATACGGGTGCTGAATTGGGGTTCAGACACACCCTGGGGACGGTGTAGGGGTTCGGATGAGATTGTTACATCATTTGGAGGTGGAAGAAGTGTCATGGCATACCTCAGGACTGCGATAAGGTGTGTTTTCTCCTTGCCATGTTTGTACGGCGACTGACGACCCGTAAGCCGTACCGTTACCGTAACCGTACAGAGGCCCGAGAGGACCTCTTACGGGACGGTTACGGGTACCCGTACAAGCCGTAACCATATACCGTAGTATACGGTTACGGTGCGGAGCCCTAGTGAATATGTCTTGGAGAGCAGTATAGGACCTGCGGCTAGTGGCCCTTGTAAGCCACGTAACCCTAACCCTAATGACCTAGACCAGCAATATCCGGGCGTGATTACATCGGAACGGTCTGAGAGGCAGATAGCTGGTCATCGCGGGCATCTGAAGTGACGGCCTAATATCGACGATGTGGGACTGGCGCTAATGGCGAGAAGTAGGACGGCTAGGTGCGTTGAACGTTCGGAAACACGTCGATACATTCAAGCCATTGGCAAATGTCCTCGAAGAAGAATGAATGAAGCAGTGGCGACGAGGAAAGATGGCCTTTCAACTGTAACTTCATGAGTACTGCTTTGATAAAGAGTGGGAGAAATTCACCACCAGGTCTCATCAATACCACATTGTCGAACGTACACCGATACATCTTCACAGTGGAATTTGCCCGAGGGCATTGGCGATACGCGTGACAAATTTGGACAAGCATATTGGACATGCAAGGATTAATGCACAGAGCTCTGTGGTAGCGACGAAAAGAACACCCGACAACGATAAAGCATGTTCATGATGAAGGTTGATGTGGACGACTGATACGGTCTCCTGTAAGGGACGTGTAAATTGACGTAGAAAAGAAATACACCGAAAAGTACCTTGGAACTGTGACACGAGAGAAGATGTTCAGTCGGGCGCAACATTCGTGTCGTGACGAAACCAATCGAGAAATGGTGCGCCAGCCACAGACGGCGAATTGAGAGCCACGGGGGCTCCACGGGCTTCATCATGCAGACGTTATGAATGTCAGGGAGTACGGTTTGGTTTCTATGGAGTCGACGAGTAGAGGCTATACGCCCGCTGCGATTATGAGTGGTTGTCGATTGGTCTGTGAAATGTGTGTAAGAATAAGAGGCGTTACATGAAACAGAAAAGGGATGTGAACTTCTTCATGATGAAGCCCAAGTCCAACTCTCATGCGGATTGCGCGATTAACTGATAAACACAAGCTGCAGGATCGGAAGGCATGTTCGAAGAGGTCGACACATCCGGGTCGTTGACACGTTTTGGCGTCGAAGAAGGATATAATGAGTTGCGAGGGGACATATTGTAATTGCTAGCGAGAACTTGAATATAATAAGTACTCTTTTTCAGAAATCAAGTACGAAAACAGAAAGAGATTCACCTTGGCTGGCATAAACAGATCTGGACCGATGGGGCAAAGAAACGTTCGAGTTGAAGTATGAATGATCATATCGCCCGTGTTCCATCCTTTGAACTGTAACATTGAGCCATGAAATGCCCTTCTCCCCACCAATGTATCCCAACCATTCAGTGATCCTTGATTGTATGTTTCCTACAATTCTCTCTCTCCGACGTCGTCCCAGGAAGGTCGGCGCGCTGTCAACAGAAACAACAGTGGGGGCGGAATGTTGTAGACTTATGTATTCAAAGGTCTGGCGCTACGGCGAGAGGGTGTCGGCGATGGTTTGCGACTCGTGGCTGAGCTCAAGCCATCTGGTCATTCCGGCGCGCCAGAAACTGTCATGTTTCTGCAGAGAGCAATCAAGACGGTGATTGATGATGGAGATGTCACATACCTCCAAGAAAGAAAATATCCTCTGAAGGTATCCGAAACGCGATTTTCAAACGGTAGTCTCTTGAAGACACAGCGCGGCGCCAAAATACGACACGTCCGTTTGAAAAGCCCTATGTCTTGAAAGCGAGGAACAACGTCGCAAGGTGCACTCGAGGAAAAGATCGATGCCGCTTGCGGCCAAGGCTTCCAAATCCAGTCTGGAAATGGATGAACACGCGTGGAATAACCGCCTATGAATTCCAAGATAGAAACAGCGGGCTTATGAGGGCTATACAAGCGATAGATATCAGCAACGCAAAGCTTGGAGGAAATGTGCGTGATCGCTAAAGGCAAGGCAGTTGCACAGCCACGGCTCTCCTTGGACTTGACTATCATCCATGCAGATCACGTAGTCTCGCCGACTTTCCAGCCACGTCCGCTTGCCATGAGCCTATGAACGTTTCGAAATGGACCACCGTTATCGTTTATGCGAGGGCACTATTTATCATTCGGGAAACGATGCCAGGAGGACGCGTAAGCCCCCCGCAAACGGGCAGCATACATGTTCGTTCATCCTTTTCGCGTCAGCGGCTTTTCCAGGCGCTGTAAACTCACTCTTTTTAATGATCCTTTCAAGATTTTCTTTTCCTGCTCTACGGGTAAGCCCTCACTGGATGAGGCACCATACACTAAAATCATCCACCGTCCCCTTCTCCGGCCCAACGTCGCACCCCTCACATCATTATCATCATGTACCACTGATGCTCCTCCCGCAATTGCTGGAGGAGGCGTCGCATGAGGTGACTGCGAGTTGGCCCACGCGATTCGGATGTTCGGTCCGACCTCACACGCATGTTTTGGCCCATGGGCCAAAAGTTGCGTGCTTTGCCATGTGGTACACGTACGTCTACGGCATCAGTCACTGACTTTGAGATTTCGCTCTGACTACCATCAAGCACGACGCAAAACTGGTGCGAACACCTACCGTCAAGCCCGCCAGACCATTACGAGCGCCGGCGTGCGTTCATTCTCTTTTCATCAGATACCGGACCTTCAAACCACTACGAGCGCTTCACATATGCTATCTATCCATTCTTTTTTCATTAGACGTTGGACCGGTGTTTTCGTTCGATTTCATACTGTTTGCCGTTGACTCGATGACTTCGGAAGACACGCGCGCCGCATAACGTGGAGCCCTGGCCGCTGACCGTACAAATGGGTAAACGCACTTGGAGCGCGAACTGAGGAGGCGGGAATACATATCGAAACCGTATCCAACTAGCCTCTAGTAGGCATTCAATCTGAAGTGCTAGAGCAAAGGCTGTAAGCAGCTTCTCGCGCAACTCTTCTTCCATAAATTCCTGACTATTATTGAATCCGCAGGGATAATGGACATAGAGTGACCGGATGCTCACGCTGGTCGACACGAGGCGCCGCATCTCTTGATTCCTCCCACCACCATGAGCATTATTGCAGTCGATCCAGCGCGCCAAGGGGGCGCGGGCTATGATCCCAATTGTGAGTGCGACTCATCCTTTTCGGGATTCCATCGTGACCATCTGCAGTCAGTGCCAGCGACGCCGATGTGTGTATAGTGTCATCCGATGACATACACTTCAAGGTCCACAGCACCAGCCTCCGATCCGCATCGTCCATTTTCCCGATACCCCCGCTTGTCTCCCAGTCGGACGATCTCGTCCATCTCGACGAACCAGCACGGGTCTTACGGATCCTCTTTGCCCATATCTATCCTGATCCTCCCCACCCCGAACTCGAGAGCCTCGAGTTTCAGGTCCTCTACGATGTCGCAATTGCCGCCGATAAATACCAATTCATGATGCTTGTGTATCTTTGCGAGTTCGCGCTCGAGTAGGTCTCCTTCCTGATTCTTGTAATGTTCGTCCTAAAGACTGTGCTATAGAAAACACAGTGCGACTCATTCCTTTGAAGTCCTTCGATATATGACACTTCGAGGAAATAAACGCATAATGGATCGTGTTGCCGGAGACACTCTAAAGTTTGGTATATCTACTGGTATTCGTGAGCTTCAAGGTGACATGGAACTATTCAGCAGATGGGTATGTGTTCGCTCTACCTTGTGTCTGGATCCTTATGTCCTACGGGTGCGCAGATCTTATACAGAGAGGCTGTCTATTTATCTACATGGCATTTTACTTTTATTCCGGCAAGGAACCATCATACGGAAATGACAGAGTGCCTACGTTCTGCAGTTTCGGAACACAAATTTAATGAGGGAATCTCGTTTGCAGCTACCAAGGACATCAATGGTTGGCTCGAAACTTGGGGACCCAGGATGGAACCACCTCCTAATTGAGAAGGTAATTAAGGCTTACGACCTCTCGATAAGATCTGAAATCCTTCGTTATAGGCCATAATCTCTGTAATCCGATAAATACACCCTTTAACGTTTGCATAATCTGTAGAACATGTAGGATGGGTCCCGACATCAAGGGTAATAAGATGAAAGGTACTTTGTTGCGGATGGCCATGCCGTGTTTACGCTTGACAGTCGTTCTCTTTCGCCATCGATGAAGTTGACTGTTTTTTATCCAGGAGCAGTCCGAGCTTTCACCTGTCTCGCTTCCGCCTGTTCTCAGCTGCCTCCATGCGCGCGATCTCCACCAACAGCATATCATGATCTTTCTACATGAACAATACAACACATTTTTTAGTCGGGCAACCCTCAGTCTCCTCGCCCGAACGCTTGTGCTGGTTCAGTTCCAAAGCGCTGGGCGGTACGCTTTCCCTCCCCAATCGCCGCGAGATAGATCCAAGGAAT
>QLPD01007930.1:0-16237 GCA_003314085.1 Hymenopellis raphanipes | reverse complement strand
GAGATGAATATGTGCAACGTGAACCATAAGTGTGATTCTTACCACCGGAGAGAATTGAGGAACCATGTGGCCACTGAGCGCAACCTCCACATATGTCAAGCCGCGTTCGCTGTGAGTATTTCCGAGAGCACCAACACCATCGACAATAAAGCTGTCAGTCTCAATGGGTGTCTGGAATCCCTGTAAACCATCCCAGGTCATACTAACAGTGTCAATCAGTCAGGACGAACACCAACTAACCATTACAGGCTACAACTTACTTTTGAATAACAATGCGCGCGCTAGTGCAAGTGTCAGGAAGAAAAGATTCGAATTTTCCAAAGGTCACATACCCTTCAGCAATGAGAATGAAGTCGGCCAACCCATGCGCGATCACCGTGCGCTCACTCTTCTCGATAACATTCGGTAGTACGGTAAATGATGACGGCAAACTGCGATCTCCACGAGGGAACACATTGATATTTGAACATTCGGACCATGAGACGTTCGTTGGCGCGTGAATGGCTTGCTTAACATCCTCCCGGTCAAAGTAGAGTGGCGCGAGCTGAATTTGCTCAAACGACCCTCTAGATAACGGTGAGGGAATTGGATGATGACGCTTGGCACAACGTACGGGAAGCCAAGGACGTCCCACAGAACAGGGAATGTATCAAAAATGCGATAAATGTTGAATGCCGGGTTCACCGTAAGTGCTGCATCGAAGATGAGATCCCAGAGGTCGCAGCCGTCGTCTGCAAAAGTGTCGGTGCCCGGAAGAGGAAGTAGACCGGTCGGGGGATAGGTAGCAAACTTGTCCGCGTAACCAGCATAGTTGCAGGTCACTGCCAGTTCGTCAAGAGTAGCTAAGAATGTTTGGCTGTGCAAGGACCGTCAGATCGTGGCAAGGAAGGCGAATGAATATTCACTTGAATGCAAACACGTTTTCGTATTTGTGCACGAAATCTACGGCTGGGATTTGCTCTTGTACAACGTCCCATCCGAGAACCGCTGGTAAAAGTTCAAACGTTAGCCACACGTTTCGGTTGTGATGTGTGCTCACGGTCTGCGATCCAGATTCCTTTCAACTTCAACTCTAGCTCGTCCGGGTGTTCGTAAATATAATTGGCGATGTCTAAGGCAGTGAGATCCAGCGTATCACATGTATAATAGATCGCTTACATGGCACGTACGCTCCAGCATACTGTACGCGATAGTCGTTACTTGCGAACCATTGATAGAAATGAAGGACGTACACTTTCGCCTGATACGTAGAAATTTTTCCCTTTTAACTCCGAAAAGACTTCCAAGAACTGTTGAAAGAAGCCGACAAGTTGCTCCGCGAGATCGTTTTCGTCCTACATGCGGTCATCGATTCTTGTAAGTTTCGGATAATAGAATCATGTACCCTGATGTTCGGTGTTCCTTGGGAGAAACCGGTACCAACAGGTTGCTCTACCCATAGCATACTCGAAAGATTCGTCCAACTGTGCTCATTGACGATTGGTTTGGCAGTACCCACTCCCCATTGGAAAGGCTAGAATATTACATGCAATTAGGCGTCGTGGAACAAGGCAGACAAGACGTACACCGTTCTCCTGCAAGAAGCCCTCCAAAGATGAACAGCCGGGTCCGCCATTTGTCCTGTCAAACTGTCAAGACGCTGTTCGTCGAAACGGTTTGTACGGACCAAAATATGAGATCATCAAGACTGCCTTGAGGACCAGGCGGGAAGAACCAGAAGAACAGCTAGTTTTTGCATATTAACATCTTAGTTGACGCACAACGTGGCGCGCACTTTACGTGTCTCATTCGCAGCTCCCGATATCGGCAGTAAGCCTGACCAGCTTGGTCCCACATCAAAGTCGACCTCAGGGATACTCGTTCCATGCACGAAGAACTCTGACAACCATCACCATCACTATCACAGAACTATGCAGCGTTACAGTTCGCCTCACCAGATGCCTTTGGGTTGGAGAAAGTAATATTCTGTACTCCAGCGCGCTTCTCAATGAACGGTGAACGAGATTCGAAACGTTTCGCAGCCGCAGCCTGTCGCTGGTGGATTTCGCTCTTGCGAATATTACGGAACCCGAGGGTGACCGTGCCCAGGCTTAGCAGGACGAGGTAGAAGCGTAGCAGCATGATGGGGTGGGAGCTGCCCTTGAGTATTTAGCATGCCGTTATATAGGAGTGTTGGAACCGGCCGGATGTTCCCACCGAGCGCATATGGTCGCGTCAGAAGCCGGCGCGTACTGGACGTTATTTATAGATCATATCGTGCTGATATTCGTGTGTCTAAATCTAGGAAGGTGACTCGAGACCCAAAACACAGTGTCTGACAAAGTAGTCATGAAAGCGGTCATCTTGAGTGAGCTCTGGGTGGAAAGTCGTGAGCATATGTAAACCTTGTCGAAGGGCGACGATGGTTCTGGGATCCGATTCATCAAGGTCCGACAGGCCATGTGGGAGCAGAGCGGGAGGAAGACGTGCAATGACCTGAATAGACGGGTCGGCCTCGGACGGAATGAGGCTGAGTACCACCTGTGGCAGATTGAGCAACGATAATATGGACAATTGAGCGTCACGTACGGGTGCTCTAATAAAGATTCCAGTGAAAGCACGCGTGGGGTCCTTCATTCCTTCAACGTGGAGAGGCACTTCAAAGGATTCGATCTAATTTTGTGTGAACGACCATGAGGTGTTTGGATAACGGACGCAGTACCTGTGATCCCCAGCCATTCCGTGCTATTGAGATAGAAATCCCACCTAATAGTTCCTGTCCGCCTTTCTTGGCACCGACTACAGATTGGGACATCAAAATGGCGCCCGCACAAGTGCCCCAGACAGGTTTTGTCCTTATGAACTCTCGTAAAGGATCAAGAAGCCCAGATCGCTGCGCCACAAGTGCCATAGTTGTCGATTCTACGTAGATAAGCACGCGTAAAAACATGAAGTGACCAATATACCTCCTCCTGGAATGACCAAAGCTGTACATCTAGCCAACTCGTCGGGAGTTCGTACTAGGATAACATCGGGGCGTACGGGAAGCTTTAGACGCTGTATTGCGGCCTTGTGCTCTGAAAATGCTCCTTGTAATGCTGAAGGAGGTGATCAATGAAAGAAATCAGTGAACAATGAATCTACGCGCCTAGAATGCCAATGCAGGACATGATGGTGACTCGTGAGTTGACCCAATATGATTGCCGACGGCGACGGAGAAAGCGGGCTTACCTTATTTGGCTGGGTGATTAAGTCAGAGTTCTCACGGTACCGCCATGACGAGTTCCTTCTTGTCCTCTGACCACCACCAATCCGCTTCTCTACCAACGAAATGGCCGACCTCGACGCTGACCTCTATGGCGGTACTATCATATATCTTCTTTTCTGCTTGCCACTTACTTAGTTTTTTTATTCCAGATTTGTACTCTGATTTCACTGACGACAAGGCGCAAAAAACGGCAGAGCAAGACGATGCACCACCAGCAAAAGAGGCGACACCTGAACCTGCACCTGCAGCAGCGCCTCCAGTAGCGGCGACAAAACTTTCAGCACCGGCACCAGTACCCATTGCGTCGTACACGACACCCACACCGGCGCCAGTTCCATCATATATGACATCGACGCCGCAAACACAGCAAATACCTACGTACGAAGAGCCGACTCATGACTATGGCGACTCCTCAATGATGGGTGGTGGATACCAGGACGGTGCAGAACGCACAGTTCGCCCGTCAGAAATGAAAGATGAGGGGTAAGGACTTTTCCTGCGCGCGCCTATCTAGCTAGCTAGTCAAGTCGTCTAGGCTACGCAGAACCGTCGTCTACCTCGCGTCACCTAGTCGAACTGTCGTCTACCTCGCGTCGTCTAGTCGAAACGTTGTCTACTGCCAGTCGTGTCCTAGGCTAGCGATGCTAATGGCATTTCTTCTTTTTACCTCTTTGCCTATCGTGCCCCCTTTCTTACATGTCTGCAGCAAAATGTTCATCGGTGGCTTGAACTGGGATACAACTGATGGTATGTATGCGTTTCTTTGACACCGATGTCCGTCTCATTCTCCCTTGCGTAGAATCTCTTCGAAACTACTTTACTCAATTTGGCAAAGTCGACGCTTGTACGATCATGAGAGACGCCGGTGGGCGGTCCAGGTGTTTTGCCTTTCTCACGTTCGAAGATCCTGCGAGTGTCAACGCTGTAATGGTTAAAGAACATTATCTTGATGGCAAAGTTGTACGTAGACTACTGCTAGTCGCTACTACTATCATTCATTACTGTTGTTGTAGATCGACCCCAAGCGCGCTATTCCTAGGCAAGAGCATCAACGTGCCACCAAGTTGTTTATTGGCGGCCTTGCTGGCAGCGTCACATCAGAATCCATGCGTGAATTCTTCTCGCAGTTTGGCAAAGTTATCGACTCTACAGTCATGCTGGATCGTGAGACTGGCAGAAGCAAGGGCTTTGGCTTCATTTCTTTTGAAGATGTAAATGTTCAGCCTTTCTTGGGATTCGGACACTTGGAAATTGACGGTAAACTGGTATACTTATTTCTCTTTCAGCGCCACACTTTACTCATTCCCCATCTAGATTGATGTGAAACTAGCACAACCTAGGTACCAGCGTGATAACTTCCAAGAAGACCAAAATGACGGAGGGAACGTTGGCGTTGGCGGCGGAGGCCGTGGCGGGGGTTTTAATCCCACTGGAGGTGCAGGCAACTTCAACAACGCGATGAACCCTTCTGCAGCTGCCGGAGCGGGCGCCACGCCATTTGATCCACAGGCGCTGGCAGCTCTGTACACGCGCATGTTCCAGATGACGGGTGCTGGTGGCCAGATGAACATGATGGGTATGAACCCAATGATGGGCGGAATGGGCGGAGCTGGCATGGGCGGCGGTATGGGCGGAGGCGGTATGGGCGGAGGCGGCATGGGAAGGGGTGGAATGATGGGCGGTGGTATGGGAGGTGGTATGAGCGCTGGTGGAGGGATGGGTCGTGGCGGCATGGGCAATGTGCCACGGGGGCCAAGGGGCGGAGTGGGTCCGCAGAGAGCACAGCGTGGGCAGCACAATTACCACCCGTATGCGCGGTAAGGTGTTCCCGTGGTTGATGAACGCTTCACTTTCGTGAATAATCGATACAGAACGCATCTCATGGTTACACGATACTTATTGACTTGGTACTTATTGCTGCACGATTATTATTTGAACGACTCCATTCTGTTTTCTGTGTGATGGCGTCTAAGTCGTAACGAGGCTGTTCAGTAAGAAAAAACCTTGTCAATGGTTCTTCGCTTGCCGTACAGGTGCAACTAGAACCTGTGCGGATCTTTGGAACCAGAAAAAAATGGAACAGAATAGAACACATGATAACGCTAACGCAAGCAGTGCCATTTGGGCCTGTGGCGCATAACGGTACCATAGGGGCGCTCACAAAGTTTTGGCTAGTGGCCTGTACTTGTCGTAAATGTCACAATACGAGGCAAATCGTTGTGTAGACTCAGCCCCGTTCACCGGCATGTTTCCCGCGAATCTTGAGTCATATACACATGCAATATTTCCATCTGATGGGTATTAGGTTTGATGTGGCGACGCTTGCAATTGCACAGCACCCGCTATGTCTCATGCTCTTGTTATATGTGCTCTTTGCATGTCACTGTGCTTCTAGGACTTGATCCTACTGATTCTGTGCTACGAGGGCATGCACATTGCCCGTCACAAGGGAGTAGCTATGTCAACAAATTACATTCTACTTCATCAGAGTATAGATCTCCATAAATTGCGAACTGATGGAACACGGAGAAAGCGGCGTTGAAAGGCATAAAGAGAGGGCCAGGATACGACTATCAGCATCCTTCTCTTCCTCCTTTTCGACCTGGTGTCTTTTCAAGCTCACTTGACGTGTTTCTTTTCTTGCATCGTTCAGCCATGTTCCGCTCAACCATTACCACCCTATTCTCGGTCTTGATGATCGCTGGACTCTTCTTCCAAGCTAACGCTGGTAGTTGTCCACCTTTTTTGGTTGAGAGCGAGCCAACCTAAATCTCCTTCAGCGCCGCTGCATTCCCGTCAGGTCGGGAACCTCGCATGTAACATTGCGCGCCTCAAGATCGTCAGCAATCTCGCTGCGACCAAATCTGCCGTGGGCAAGATTGCCGATACGTAAGTAGGAACAACAGCTCGTATGTCGCAGCGGAGCTCATACATTTACAGCAATGCCGCGGCGAAGACTGCTGCCACTGACGGGCTTAACAGCGCGAGCGATGGGATCAAGACGATCGCTCAGTCGCTCATCACGGGAGCGCAGGCTCCAGCGGATGCTCGCGACCAGGTCGGAGCAGGACTGACGGCGGCACAGACCGCTTTGGATGGCATCACCAGGCAAGTAGTAATTCCCAGAAGCCAGAAATTCAGAACCTTAACCCATTGTGAACAGTGGCAACGACCCGGCCGTCGCTGAGGCTCAGGACAAGCTCAGCGCAGCGATTGCCGCGGGCCAGGATGTTGTGGCCCAATGCAAGTAAGGTTGCGCTTTCGAAGACTGTTTCGTGCAAGGACATATATTAGCTAATGAATATGAATATGAGGAGTTGGATGAAACGAAGCGTGCGGCGATATAATATCGGGCTCAAGGTGTCCAAAGCTTCACACCTTCCCTTTCATCAAGAAAACCTTCTTTGTCGAACGTGACCCCTTCTTCCTTGAGAAGAGCCAGTTTACGAGGAACCTTGACCCCCGTCCCACCACTGGGACCCCATTCGCCGGAGAATCCCCCGATGAAAAGATCAGTTGCAATGATGCGATGACAAGGGATGTATGGCATGAACGGGTTATTTCTGAGCGCACCTCCGACTGTGAGTTATTGCGTCAAATCATATCCGATGATAGACTCTGAAAGTACTCACCAGAACGAGGAGAACCCCCAATGGATTCACACACTGTTTTGTAGGTCATAACGCGCCCTTTCGGGATGGTCTTGATAAAGTCGTAGACTTTCCACTGATACGGTGTGACTTTCTGCTCGCAACATCGACTAATGTTTGGCATCAGAGACTGACTGGACATACCTTACCGTCCTCGGTTCGATACATATCACGTTCATGTGCGCGAATGGGGTACACAATAATCCCTTGAAGAAGAAGCTTTAAAGAGGTTTCTCAGCCACAAACGCTTTCCTTACCTGTGTCAGGAAGAGCCCTATCCTTTGAGCCAGCAGAATAGCCCATAGCAAGCTTTTTGAGGGGATCCACGGCAATTTTAGTTCTAGTGGCAGGCATGGTAGATATTGACAGAAACGTTAGGAATTCCCATGAAGAGCGGGCTTATAAGTCGATGAAGGTTGACAAGGAAGCGTGATTTCGGTTCCGCGTCCAGTCACCTACACGTGATCGCTTTGTCAAGGAGGTAGTCCTGACTCCTTTTGCAACAAATGTCGCATAACTTCAAGTGGGATGTCACAAGAGATATAGATAAGTTCTTCTAACATTTGTCTGTTGCATGTATACGTACTCGTTATGGTAAAACTGGGTCGTTAAGCTGTGGCGCCCGACCCGACGTGGCTGTGCGATAAGATTGTGGGCGAATCGGAACGATCGGCAAATGTTTTGTGTAGCCCATCATGGCTCCTCGTACCAAAACATCCACGACACGACTACCCTCAAGTCTTTTAGAAGAAATAAACGGACTTGCAGAAGGCGGAAACCGCTCTAGCCGCAGAAAGGGGAACCCGGTGCTGTCGAGAAAGGACGCGAGGAAGCAGGATCGTAACCAAAGAAAACAGAGAAAAGCCCAGTTCTTTGCTGGCACTAAACGACCTGTCGACGACGAACACGAAGAAGCGCCGAAACCAAAAAAGGTCAAACTAGATTTACCGAAAACCACACCCGCATCGAGACCTGCAGCGAATACAAAGGTCCCATCCAATGACGAACGAAAAGGCAGGAAACCGTCAGCGCTTGAAAAGCTGGCCAGCGGGTCTAGATTACCTCCTACCCAGCGCGAAACTGAAGACGACAGATACATTGCGTATTTAGAGTCAAAGTTGGGATACGGCAAAGGCAAAAAGATTGCAGACGATGAGGACGGACTGGGTGGTATGTGTCTAAACGGTTTTTGGCTAATTCAACTCACAATTTGTAGATTTATTGGAATTCACGTCTACAATCGGTGTTCCGGTATGTCGGGATGCCAGACTGTTCTGAATCCATTTAAATATCAATATCAGACCATGGAGCTCGATGAGGATATACACGACGAGGACTTGGATGAATCCGAGGAGACAGACGAAGACGCAGATGAGCTAGAACTTGAAGATTTCGATACGTCGTCAGAGGAAGAAGACGAGTGGACGGGTATTCCAACAAACGACGACTCCGAAAGCGATTCGGAGAACGTGGAGACTCCAGACGACGCGTCTGCCAAGAGTGAGTTTTTTGAAAAGGCTAAAGTATTATTTCTCAGATCATCCCCAGCTACAACATATGTTCCACCTCATCTCCGGAATAAGGACACCACCGAGGATTCTGAGGAACGAGTCAAGTTACGCAGGAATCTCAAAGGTTTATTAAATCGGTATGCAGCCTTGGTTCGGGGTGTGGGCCCATGACTGATGGCTGCCGTCAGGATGAGTGAACAGAACCTGACCAGTATCTTGGACTCTGTTGAGGAACTATATCGGAAGCATAGACGCAATGGTCGGTCGATTCACAATGTCATCCTTCCTATGCTCATCATCGTGCCCTAGACGTTACCTCGACAATAACATCTCTCATCATTGACGGCATATCTGCACATTCGCTTCTATTGGATTCCTATGTCGTACTGCATGCGGCATTCATCGCTAGCTTGCACAAGATTTTGGGCCTTGAATTTGGTATGTGTTCACTCAACGAATCTATATTCCCCCGCAATATTTATGCTTGCCGTAGCTGCAAACTTTGTTCAGAATGTTGTCTCCAGTTACGAGACCAATTATACAGCACTGGAGGACAAGAGTGCGCCTAGCGATGACGATCCGCAAGGAAAGGAGTGCTCAAATTTAGTTGTGCTTCTGGCCGAGCTGTACAATTTTCAAGTGATATCTTGTATCCTTGTGTTCGATATTGTTCGAGGACTTCTGAATGATGAACTAACGGAGTTCAATGTTGAATTGCTCCTAAAGTTACTGAGAAGTAAGTTTTGCGCTCATTTTGAACGATCCGCTCATGAACTTTTCTAGCTTCTGGGCAGCAACTCCGCGCTGACGACCCTTTAGCCCTGAAAGATATTACACAACTTGTACAAGACAAAGTGGCGGGTTCTACGGAAAAATCAAGGTGTCCACTTCGAAGTTCGTCCCCAAGTCCCGACTCATCAGTCATTTAATAGCTCTCGCACACAATTCATGATTGAGACGCTGATGAACCTGAAGAACAACAAGGTTAAGAAAACAGCCACTCAGAATCAAGGTGGGGAAGCTGTCGAGCGAATGAAGAAGTTTTTGGCTTCGTTGGGCAAGAAACGACATGGTCTGTCCTATTTTGTACCTTGAATTGTTACATTGACCTGTGATTTGGTATTTTCAGTTGCCGCAAACGAACCTCTGCGTATATCTCTGGACGATCTTCATTCAGCTGAGACGAAAGGTAAATGGTGGCTAGTCGGCGCGGCGTGGGGAGGAGACCCACTTGTTGATCGGCAAAGTCACGCTTCGAAGAAAGAGGACGAGGTCTCAACTAGTAACGCCTTGCTCAAGTTGGCCAAGAAGCAGGGCATGAATACGGATATTCGACGGAGTATATTTGTTGTACTTATGAGCAGTGATGTAAGTGCTCGTTTCGCTTCCCGCGTCTAGATCTATTGAGCGCCGTTTAGGATTACGTCGACGCTTGTGAACGACTTTCGCAACTGAACCTGACCGAGGTCCAGCAACGAGAGATTATCCGCGTTTTGTTGCACTGCTGCGGGAATGTAGGTCTGCTGACAGTTCCATTTTGCGTTTCCTGAGCGATTTCCTGTAGGAAAAGGCATACAATCCGTACTACACCCTGGTCTGCCAGCATCTGTGTAAAACGTCGCATTCGTACAAGATCACACTGCAGTTCTGTTTATGGGACTTTCTACGCGACCTTGGAGAGACAGAAGTAGGCGGCGCGGAGGTGATCAAGAGTATGAAAGAGAATGGAGGAGAGAGTTTTGATCTTAAATCGATTTCGTCGTCGCGGTTGAGGAATGTCGCTTGTGCATATGCTTGGTGGATCGCTAAGGATTGTGTTGCGCTAACCATTTTGAAGGTGGGTTTCCATTTGGCATCGCCTTTCAGTTGTATCTGATGTGGGACTTTTAGCCAGTCGACTTCACCGCGCTGCAGATGCAGACGAAGGACTTTCTTTCAGAACTGTTTACTCGGCTCTTCATCAGCAGCCAGGTGTCTACACCCCTGCTTGGGACGACCACCGACAGTGATCTGATGATGAATAAAAACCGTAAGGCGGTCGAGGAGATCTTCATGAAGGCCACTCGAGTCCAAACCTTGGCGATGGGGCTCGTATACTTCATATCTAGCCTGTTCAAGACAGAGGATTCAAAGTTCACGAAGTGGGCTACAGAGGTTGCAAAGGATACTCTGCGGACAGGTGCTGACATTCCCGGGCTTTGATAATGCGACATTGGCTGAGTCACCAACGACTGAGCAATAGGTGAGGCGGGCGCACCAGGATTCTGGAAGGAGTAGAACGATATTCGTTTGTGTAATAGACGTATGAAAGCCAAAAATCACGGAGATAAAGCGCCGGCGCCTCTGGCCAGGCGACGTTGTCGGATCGCAGTGGATTATGTCTGTAAGACGCATTTTGGCATCCCCCCGCCGATGAGGAACCCGAGGCCGTCAACTGAAGTGCTGCAGTCGTCTAGTGATTCGAAGAGAGACGTTTGCTCGTCGTCATCCTCAGGTTCAGCGCCCGGTAGCTTTCGGACGCTGTATCTGTCAATTCAATCCAAACGCCGTTTTCATACCATCCGTACGCCGTGAACGAAGACACTTGAGGAGTGCTCTCGCTTCCCCAGCTAAGCGTGGACGCGTCAATGACACGTCCAGAGATGGATGGCGATACTGTTTGTTTACTGAATCGGCTGGATGGGCGTGGGTCCAAGCGAGGTTCTGTAGACCTTGGCCTCAGCGCCCTGTGAAATGTTGTGTGAGACGGCTACGAGGTTCTTCAACGGCGAAAAGGTCATTGGAGATTGACTACTTACTTAGTGGCGGCTCGGTTTTAGAGTGACCAAATGTGGACGATGATCAGATGATCGAAGGGTTTCCAACTTCACAAACGACAACCATGTCCCTCCTTCGTCAGGCCCCGGTTTTCAGGCCTTTCAAGCTTGCTTTAATACAGCTAGGAAATATCGGCGCGAACAAGGCTGACAATCTCAGACATGCTCGCGAAAAAATCGTCGAGGCAGCTAAAGGGAAGCCGGACCTTATCGTGCTTCCGGTTCGAACATTGTCTTGCACAAGCTACATAAACTCATTTCGTTGTACAGGAATGCTTCAATTCTCCTTACGGACATGTTCACTTCCCTGTCTATGCTGAGCCTATTGGATTTGTTCCTGGGAAACCCTACGACATGTCTGCTACTAGAAGTGAATCGGTCAAAATGTTATCAGCTGTGGCCAAAGAAACTGGCACTTGGTTAATTGGCGGTATGTTCTCTGCTGACACATTTCATATGGTCCGTGAAATTTGTCTAGGTTCAATCCCCGAGCGCGAAGAGGCAACTAATAATGTGTATAACACTTGCACAGTATACAATGCGGAAGGTGGGTTTGACGGTTACTCTGGGAAATGAAATTAACGTGAAAGCAGGCGAACTTGTTATAATTCATCGAAAGGTTCACCTTTTCGATATCGACATTCCTGGCAAGATCAAATTCAAGGTGAAGACGGTTGTTAATACATGTACAGTCTAACACGTAGAGCAGGAAAGCGAAACCCTAACTGGAGGGAAGACAACAAACTTCTTTGATACTCGTTAGTGTCCACATAAAATCCATTTCCTGTGCTTCCTGATAGTGATATAGCCTTTGCACGGATTGGCCTTGGAATCTGCTATGACATACGATTCCCAGAATTGGCCATGATAGCGGCACGATCCGGTCAGTTATATCCTAGCTGGTTCGTGTCTTTAACAGACTGAGCATATGCGTTAGGCTGTCATATGCTTATATATCCAGGCGCGTTCAACATGACAACTGGACCACTCCATTGGGAGCTCTTGCAGCGTGGACGGTGAGTTATTTCCATCGATCTTCGTTCAATACCGTTGACATCTCTGGAGCGCCAACGACAATCAGGTATTTGTTTCTATGTGCAGTCCTGCTCGGGACTTGACAGCTGGATACCATGCGGTAAGTCAGTTCATGGCGTTAAGAAGTTGCGGCTAAATCGGGAGCAGTGGGGACACTCCATGGTTGTTGATCCCATGTACGCGGCTCTCTCTATTCACGATTAACCTCAATCTGATTTCATTAGGGGAAAGATTCTCTGTGAAGCTAGTGAAGCGGAAGAGATACATTATGTAGATATCGGTATGCCATGACCGTCGAAAGTTGTCGACGAATGCTGATTGATTACAGATCCGAAGGCCATGGAAGATGCGCGGTCAGGTATACCTGTCACGACGCAGCGCCGTTTCGATGTCTACCCGGACGTCGCAGCTTAGGGATCTGGTTTCGAGGGAAGCGATACTGGCTTCGGAGAACGGCTCACTGCTAGTAATCAGTATTGGAAGCACGCAGGATTGGATTGCCTGTACTGATGAAACCAAGGCGGCCGGTGTATAAAGGGAATGACGCTAAAGTAGGCCGAGTGAAACGAACTAGTAGTACAAGAGTAAATCAATGAATTTTTTTTCTCTGACAGCGCAGTCCTTGAAGCTTGAAGTAAAGCTGTGCGGGCTTACATAAGAGGGTATTTGTTCGAGGTTGGTGATCCAAACAACAGGTCTCCATCCTTGGTTCCCGCACACCTCCATCTCAAAAGGTTTGTGCTCGTCGTCGTGCACGGTGTGGTAGCTCACTGTGCTCGTAGATCTCAACACTCTCACAATGGAAGAAGAAGTCGCCGCCCTCGTAAGTTATCGCGCCTGTGCTCTTCGACATATCGCTAATCTCCTGTCCAGGTCATCGACAATGGATCCGGAATGTGCAAGGCTGGCTGTACGTTTTTTTCTTGTCTTCGCGTGTCTTTTTTATTCATATTTCCCTAGTCGCTGGTACTGATGTCTCATTATCGTCGATTGGAACTACCTGGAACTGACATTTTTTGCAGGCGATGACGCTCCTCGTGCCGTCTTTCCGTGAGCAGTCTCTCTGACGAGCACCGGAGCCCTCTTCTCACACTTTGCCAGGTCCATCGTAGGTCGTCCCCGTCACCAGGGTGTCATGGTCGGAATGGGCCAGAAGGACTCCTATGTCGGGTGCGTATTACCATCAATTCTCAATATTCGCCACTAAGGCCTTTTCAGTGATGAGGCCCAGTCGAAGCGTGGTATCCTCACACTCAAGTACCCCATCGAGCACGGTATTGTTACCAACTGGGACGACATGGAGAAGATCTGGCATCACACCTTCTACAACGAACTCCGTGTCGCGCCAGAGGAGCACCCTGTTCTCTTAACAGAGGCCCCTCTTAACCCCAAGGCTAACAGGGAGAAGATGACACAAATCATGTTCGAGACTTTCAACGCCCCCGCGTTCTACGTTGCCATTCAAGCCGTCTTGTCTCTGTATGCATCCGGTCGTACCACCGGTATCGTACTTGACTCTGGCGATGGTGTTACCCACACTGTCCCTATTTACGAAGGTGTGCTTGCTTGTTGCATTGATGTGCAGCGATTGAACTCGATTAGGTTTCTCTCTTCCTCACGCCATTCTCCGACTTGACCTTGCTGGTCGTGATCTTACCGAGTACCTCATCAAGAATTTGATGGAGCGTGGTTACCCCTTCACCACCACTGCGGAGCGTGAAATTGTTCGAGACATCAAGGAGAAGCTGTGCTATGTCGCCCTTGACTTTGAGCAGGAGTTGCAGACTGCTGCGCAGAGCAGCGCTTTGGAGAAGAGCTACGAGTTGCCCGATGGACAGGTCATCACCATTGGTAACGAGCGGTTCCGTGCTCCCGAAGCCCTCTTCCAGCCTGCCTTTTTGGGTCTTGAAGCCGCCGGTATCCACGAGACCACGTACGGGACTTTTTTGGCATTTTCTGGCCTATGTTGACTCTTTTACAGCTACAACTCCATCTTCAAGTGCGATCTTGATATTCGTCGTGATCTGTACGGAAATGTTGTCCTTTCTGGTGGAACCACCATGTTCCCTGGTATCGCCGACCGTATGCAGAAGGAGTTGACTCAACTCTCGCCTTCGAGCATGAAGGTTTGTTTTCTAATAATTTTTTTCGTTTTTGATGCTGATGGGTGTCTAGGTCAAGATTGTTGCTCCTCCCGAGCGCAAATACTCGGTCTGGATTGGTGGATCCATTCTTGCGTCGCTGTCCACCTTCCAGAACTTGTGGTGCTCGAAGCAGGAGTACGATGAGAGCGGTCCTGCCATCGTTCACCGCAAGTGCTTCTAAGCGGTTGGTGGTGCTATTTTGTGTCTGGTCGCTGTCATGAGGATTATGGAACATGGATTTCTTTTAGTCTAGATTTAATGCAATGAAAATGAAGTTGGACGTGTAAAAAAGTCCTTATTGTGTGAATGACGGATCAAAGAGGCTGACGCGATCTTGTCTTGCTACGTCCATCTTGCTCATTTCTATCGACAATCTACCTCATGGAATCGTCCCGCGAAGACCTTAGCCGCGTGTCTGTAGAGACTGTTGGCGACTTTGAACGCGTCAAAGCAGTTTATTCTCAGCTGTACTTGACAAAACTGGAAGAAGAGATACGAGCTCAACGATTGACCGCCAGTCGGGACGCGTTGGTTGCACATGCTAAACATGTATGGATGATTGGAGCATTGATTTGCGCTTGTTAAATCTCCAATAACAGAGAATCGAGACTACATTTGAGCTCCTTCAGCCCAATCTGCGAATCAATGGGCAGCAATACGCCTCGGAGGAGTCTAATCCAGGAGGTGAGTTTTTGGGGTGTATGCACTGGGATTCGTTGCTTAGAGTTGAATGTAGACATGGAGCCGTTCGATGAGGCGCTTGATAGACGGATCTGGTCGCTAGCTGATAGCCGATTGGGATGGCACAAGAGCCTGGCGGAGACGCGTCGTACTGTGCCACGCGAAATCGAGGGTACACTCGAGTCTGTGCAAGCTCAGCAGAGCACGACATTCAGCGATGACATGGATGTTGATGAGGCAGTTCCAGAGGTCGAACTGTCAGCAGGTGATGCAGGTCAGTCCATTTGTTGGAACTCTATGAATGACTTGTTGACGAGAGCGCGTAGTTTTGGCGGAGCGATATGCAGCAATCGAGGATGGCTTGCTCATGGCAAACGCTGTGAGCGGTGAGTTGGACCAGGTTTGCTTTTTGAATGCCTTGCAAAAAGACAAGAAACTAATAACTTGGATAGCGTATTCCCAACCAGACGGAGCGCTCGCAGAGGTTCGAGAATGTGTCTGCCGATGTCAAGGAATTCTCAACATAGAGTCGAGGTGAGTTTTACAGATAATATAACAGATGGGTGGAATTGAAAGAGATATCGTATGTACAGAACTTCATGAGCCTCGGAAACCGCCTCTGCCCCCACCACCGCCGCGACCACCCCAGCCACCTCCACCACCACCACGTCCCCCACCCCCTCTCGACGAGAAGCCTCGACCACTACCTCCTCGCGGTGCTCCACGTCCTCGTGATGAGAACCCGCCGCCGCCAAAGCCTCGCCCACCGCCTCTGGGCGCACCGCGTCCGCGACCGCCTGCAGCTCCACGTCCACCACGACCGCGTTCTGCCAAAAAAAGAGATACCATCAATGTCAGAGGAGGAAAAGTGATGATTTTTTGCATACTTGTAACACCTGTGTTAAATAAAATCAGTTATTCAATTATCAATCTTGAGTGAGAAGCAATCGCACCGCCTGCAACTTTTGGTTTGGGTAAAAAGCGTTCTATGGGCAAGAGCTTGTCATCCCCAATGTAGACCTTGTCTCCCTTTTTGAAACTGCTCGCAACGATGCCGCCTTCCATCTTGACGGAAAAGTAGACTTCGTTTATTGGTCCAAGAATTTCGTCGACTTTTCCAATGACTGATTTGTTTTGGAGGTAGATGGGAGCG
>QLPD01007929.1:0-24108 GCA_003314085.1 Hymenopellis raphanipes | reverse complement strand
CACCAGTAAACTGGGGAACAAGTCGACAGGAGCAAGACCCGGGAGAAAAAAGAAGGCATAGCATAGTTGGCCTGTGTGTTGGTGGTATGAATGGAGACTATTGTAGTACTCGACTGAGTGTGATTTAAACACTAATAAGTTGGGCTTGATTCGAGACGACGGTCATTTTGGGATGTCAGAGTGCGTACATAGTGGAAAGGTGTCCTGAATTTTTATCGGCCAGTTGAAGCTACTAAATGGTGAAAGACATACCTCTAAGCACATTTGCGCCGAAGAAGCACGAATCCCTGATCAATAAGCAAGGTATATGAGTTGGACGGACTTTGTCACGCAGCTGTCACGCTACCGTGTCAGTGCCGTGCACAGCCAGTAACTACCGTGCTACCGTGCTCGATGTACAGCCGCTACCGTGGGACCGTGACTGTACCGTGGCCGCTGCCGTGAAGGCTACCGTGACCGCGGCCGTGAGTACCGTGCTACCGTGGCCGCTACTGGTACTGCCGTGCACACGGTAGTAAGGACTGGAAAAACTTTGATGATATTGGGTGATTTACAGGGTACCTAGGTGTGTTTTCATTGATTCCAAGTTCATTGACTTAAGGTATTTACAGGACATGGCATCGTTTGCTCGAAAGTAGGCACTGAAAGCGACTTAGAAGAGGAATCCATTTGGGCTATGGCGGTACTACCGTGCAGCCGTGAGCTGCTACCGTGCGTGCACGGCCGCGGCCACGGCCAAATCGTGGGGCCGACGAAGCAGCCGTCGAGCTTCTCATGAAATTGCTCTCCACATGTCAAGGATATCGACCATCTTGTGCATGGGATATCAAGCGACTCAATTTCTTCCACGGCATGTCAGTCCCTCTTCTCTCTTCGCTTCCTCCTCTTGCTGACTCGAGTATAGCACATGGGACAGACTCGTACGAAGAGAAACGCCCGCACCGTGGTTGACGTGGTGCGCGTCGCAGCCGAAGCATCCGAAGCCGGAGGTACCGTTCCAGTTTGGGATGGAGTACGGTGAAGGCGGGAAGGAGGATCCGTGTCCGGATTTTACGTGGGTCAGTGAGAGGGATCTTAACGATGATGAGGGAGAGGAGGGAGGTGTGTGGGAGAGGTTGAGGACGTGGTTGGGTGGCGCTTTTTGTTTCGGGGTTGATGATGTTTAACCTACGCCCAAGTACGATTCTTTTATGACCTCGTCGAATTATGAGCCTCAGAACTAAAGTTGTGGCTTCTACAAATGGGAAACACGGTTTTATGTCGCCGAGGCTTTGAACATCATCCTTCGACGTCGATGATCACTCCTGATGAGATACTAATTGAAGGCATAGAATTTTCGAGGGAGAGTTTGTGGATGCGGACAAGCCGCAGTGGTTCGGTGATCTGTTTCGCTCGGACTTTGATTATACCAGGATTTCGATGAGGTTTACTTTGCCATTGGAGCGTCACTGCCTTGAAGGGATCGCCAGTTGAACCGCCTTCCTGAGCCCGGCTTGCTTTCTTCCTCCTGCTCGAATATGCTTTACATCAAATCAGAGATCTGCTAGTCTGAAACGGGTCTCGCTGTCGTCGTGTTATGAATACAGGTACTTGTACAGATCACGCTTTCTCGTACATCGTACTACTTCCGGTGCTTCTTTCCGCTTTTCTGTGACTTCAGGACGTGCCCGACAAAATGAATCTTCTTCTTTTTAACTTCCTCTTGGAATTCCGGGTCCTTAGGTGTTAGGTCCTTGTTAGGCTTGGGCGTCTTCTTTCTGGACAGACGTCAGTTCATCCAGCATCACGCTGCAAGTTGAAAATCACTCACGGTGCGCTCCGCGTGTAAGTTTGCGTGAGTTTCTTTTTCGCCGATCTACCGACAAGTTCAGAAGCGGTGGGGGAGCAAAGAATGGACGCGGTGGCTTACTTTCCCGGTACCGGCTTTTCTGGCGCCTTGGGGGGCCGCTTGTAAGTGGAATTGAAGATCTTGGTATGCTGGGTGGCTTGTTCCTTGCCTTCAGTTGCCTCGCTAAGGAATGATATGAGTTGTGGAAACAGCCGAAAGAGTGAAGTCGTAGCGTAATACCTGGAAGCGGGAATGTGATGGTTCTCCTTTGAAGCCGAGCTTTTCGCGCTCTTTTTAGCGTTTGTGCGTGCCATGCCGAGTGGCTCTGGGAATGGGATGAAGAATGGGGAGTGGGACGACATACCGACGAGAACGAGTACGGTTTATGTAGTCCTTCAGAGGCAGTCAAAGGGCGATGGATTGGACAGAGGCCAGAAAGAAGAGCATTTTGCAAGGCCTCTTTGTGTTTGATAAGGAGAGATTGAAGCGTTCATTCATCAGTAGTCGCACAGAGCACATAAACCGCGTTTGTTAAGTATCTCCTGTAAAGGATATGGCCACAGCAAAGCTACGGCAATGGTGGTCCGTGCGTCGAAGCGTGAGAACATTGATGCCGCTCCGGCACTTCATATGCTTCCGGCTTCTCCCGTCTTCCTTCCTCCTGACAGGTACGTCGACAAATGGCTGTACTGCATTCAGAAGCTGTTTAGCGCCGACTGATAATAGCAACTTGGAGAGCTACACGTCCATCTGTCACCGGCTCCTCTCAACGCCTGTCGTTGCTCCGAAGGTCGTTAGCGCCGTGCTCGCTATTCATAGACTGT
Organism: Hymenopellis raphanipes; assembly: GCA_003314085.1. NCBI lineage: Eukaryota > Fungi > Basidiomycota > Agaricomycetes > Agaricales > Physalacriaceae > Hymenopellis > Hymenopellis raphanipes. Next base: position 21,456 of record QLPD01007929.1, on the reverse strand, counting down.
GATATCTGTCTAAACATCCTTTTCCATCCGTTTTTCGCCATGCACTAATGTAACATGCCCCCTCATATGCCACCCTAGGCTTTGCTTCGTACTCAGCCTACATGGCCGTAGTAAATCGAGCTATGCTCATCGTCGTATTTCGCTTCCGGATCCTTCTTGCGCCTGATGCTCTACAGCTCAGTTCATCAGGTTCTAACACCGATACTAGTGACATCACGTATTCTGACCAGCGCCTTTTAAATCTGGACATCTTCGAGTCACTAATCCTCATTCTCCCATGTCTCCTCCTCTGGTATACACGCCTCTTGACGAAATCGACGCTGTACGGTTCATCCCTGTGCTTGTGTGACCACTGGCTTACCGCCGTTAGATTCGGGATGACCTCGATGCTACGTTTCGCTCGGGACGCCTCAGCTCCATCGACTATCGGAAGTATCTGCTCACGCAGATAGCGTACATGCTCCGAGACAATACGGTCGCTATCGAGGACGCCTTGTTCAGCGACCTAGGGAAACCCAAGTTCGAAGTGCACATGTCTGTAACCTCTCCTCTGATTGACATTCATTATTCAACTTCTCTTTCTAGGCTGGAAATAGATCTAGCCATAGCGGAAATCGCCATCGTCCTCAAGAACCTTTCCAAATGGGCGGCACCGGAAAAGCCGGCTTTCTCGATGGTCTGGAGCGCAACTAGACGCGTTGTATACAAGCAGGGAAAGGGTGTTTGTCTAATCGTAGGGCCTTTCAACTACCCTATCTCTGTCTGCGTTCGCCCGATTGTACGTTCCATCTTTATATGTACTAGGATCGTGTTGCTTACTCGCCGGGTGCCATGGTAGGTATCCGCAATCGCCGCAGGCAACACCGTCGTGTTCAAGCCTTCCGAATCGACTCCGGCCATGTCGGCGTTGTTTGTGGAGATGTTCCCAAAGTACGTGGATCCTGGTATTCTACGTGTAGTCAACGGGGGCGTCGAGGTTATGGAGAAGGCATGTCTTTTCCCTTCCATCCACAAATACCCGGTGTGTTAATGTCTCTTACGAAACTAGCTTCTCACCATGCGATGGGCACACCGTGAGCCCGTTTAAATTGAGACTGCAATTAGACTGATATGAGCATCTCCTAGTCGTGTTTACTGGGAGTACCCGTGTGGGACGAATTGTCTCCATCGCTGCTGCGAAGACGCTGACGCCTGTCACCATGGAGCTTGGAGGTAACGACGACTACTGTTCTTAGGGTGCGAGCTCTGATATCGCCTTCTTTCTAGGAAAGTCGCCCGTGTTCATACACCCTTCTTGTGACATGCAGACCGCCGCCCGACGTATCCTCTGGGGAAAAGTTCTGAACGCCGGGCAGACGTGTATCGCCCCGGACTACGTACTCGTTCCCAAGGAACTGCAGACCGAGTTTGTCGATGCCCTCAAGAAAGCGTACGTCTTCGTTTCGTGTCCATCTTGGAGATGCTAAATATCATTCTGTTTAGACATGATGAATTTTATCCTGATGGACCGTTCGTCGAGGGCGCGATGGCCAAGATGGTCACTCCCGAGGCGTGCAAGCGCGTCACTGGACTGCTTAAAGGGACCCAAGGCACTATCGCGTTTGGGGGTGATGTCGACGAGGCTTCGAAGGGTATCGCTCCGACGGTTGTGGTGGATGTGCCATACGACGATTCCTTGATGTCCGAGTGCGTTTTATATTAACTGCTCTCTGTAACGTCTACTGAATGTTGTCGATAGGGAAATCTTCGGTCCCATCCTGCCCGTCATACCTGTCGACAGCCTCGATGAAGGAATCGACTTTGTGAACAGAGGAGAACACCCGCTTGCGATATATGTGTTTGCCAAGGACGAGAAATTTAAGAAGACTGGTACATTTGTATGCATGAGGGGTCGACCACTTTATTGATGCGCGTATGACACAGTGCTCGGCCGCACGCAGAGCGGCGCTATAAGCATGAACGACGTCGTTCTTCATGCAGCATCCCACGAGCTTCCGCTCTCGGGCGTTGGAGCAAGTGGAAGTAAGTGTCCAAACATTCTCGACTGTTACGCGCCTGATGCACATTTCGTTCGCTTGCAGGCGGAGCACTGTATGGCAAGGTTAGTTTATGTTTACCTTCAATTAACAAGAAAGTGTATTGACGACTACGTGGACAGTATGGCTTCGACACCTTTACCCACTTCAGGGCGTCGATGGATCCGCCGAACTGGTACGCTCTATAAAATGAGACTGCAGCGTTCATACTTATGCGGTATCGATAGGCTTGATATGGTTCTGGGGATTCGATACCCGCCTTACACAGTGCGTCTTTCTATGACTTGAAATGTGCTTCACGTTGACCACAGTTTTGTCTGATGTAGGAAAGGAACATTAAGCTCTCGAGCTATTTCTGTCCCAGTATCCCGTCGAGGCCGAAGGGGCCTCCGTCCTAGTCGTTAGGAAATCGATCTACAGTTGCTCGGATCAATCTGTCTCTTTAGGTCGGCATCCACGCACGTAGAATACAATGACTATACTCCGCGTCAGAGGAATCAAATTTAGCACTGTGGTACAACGACATCAGTGAGCGTGATGAGGTTGCGAGCCCTTGTCCTTCTTTGGTGTACAGGTAGGTAGGTAGGTAGGTAGAAAACCGCCATGTACATAGGGACCGCTCGATAAGTCGTGACATCACGTGGTTCGTCTTTGTTCATGCGCGACGCGCTGCTCTGCCTTCTACCATCATCATCAACGTTCCGCCAACATCCACAATGTCCATCCCTCTCGAAAACGTCAATGTTTCTCGCACATTTACAGAGCCCATCGACGTTCCCATTATGCATTCCAGGAACTTGATGGTAAGTCCAGCTTCTGCCCTTCGGTTTGTACGCGCCAACTCCATTATCCAGATCGACTCTTTCGAATTCTTGTGGGGTCTGAATCGAGGTGAAATGAGTAAATACTTCAACCTAGATGGCAATTTCCTTCGAGGTATGCGATTCTTCTCCTAGAACGAAAAAGCATCTTACATTCTATTGCAGTTCAACCCGACCTAAACGAAGCTCTTACGACGCGCAAAGTAGCATTACTCCCTCCGAATCACGTCGTCAAAGAACTCCTCGCGTTTCAAGAGCGCAACGAAAAACTCCCCATTGGACAAAGACGAGTCTTCACCCAGGTATGTTTCAACTTGGTTGCCCCGGCGATTCTTTTTCTGATGTTCCGAAGATCATGGCCTTCAAACCTTGTGAATGCCGCATCATCCCCCTCAAGCCCGGGGTTTCCCTCTTCGCCCGTGATGCGTGTACGGGTCGGGTCTCTCCTTTGAAAGTACTGCGCGACGCTTTCCCCATCGTTACCTGCGACACACACCCGTTCTTGATTCTCACATACGCATGTGACGGCCTCGTCAATCCTCCAAAGAATGTCAAGCGTAAGCTTGCTCTCGAGGACAATATCAGACGGTGCTTCAGTCCTTGGTACATGGACCCGCCACTTGAGTTCTTCCAAGACTGTTATGACGGTCAATTTGGTCGGCCCGTACCGTACCAATTTCGTCACCTCTTTCCGAAGGCCCCTCCAGTTCCCGAGCTCGTGCATTCGTGCTCTTCCTCGTCCTCGTCATCGTCCTCATCTTCAACAGACTCCGGGCGTTCCGCCAAACGTTCTAGATTATCTACACCATCAGAGTCGGAGTCAGGCAAAGGTGTCGATATTGCCAAGTGGTTGTCGGACTGTGCGACATCAGACTTGGCCTGCGATGCGAACGGATATCCCTTGGACGTCGTTGTTTCCTCCAAGCCTCAGGCGGTGCAGAAGCCGCTTCGGGCTTTGGGTCCGAAGCGAAAAAGGACGTAACTTTATTTGGTCTTGCCTAGTCTGTTTACTTTCATCATCGTCACCTATTTATCTTTATATATTTATTGCGAACTTGAGCTCAAAGAAAGTCTGCTTCAATCTCAAGTATCTGAACCGCGTACATTACGTTGACGGTACTGTGTGCGTTCTTAGCGCGTAGCGTATACAGACAGTGGCGCACGACAGCTGGCGACAGTGTGGGGTAAACTATGGTGTTCAACTTCGGACAGAAAACCCGATGTTCTCTTCCTGTCGGAATTCTTTTCACCGATAGATAACATTTGTCCTGCGTACTTGTGCCGAGACAATACTTCACAGTATGAACTGGGCAGCCAGGAGTTTATTTCATGAACGAAGTCGGGCCGATCAGACATTCAAGCTCCGCCACTCCAGTCAGGCCTATCATTCTTTACTGTCCTCGCCAAGTCTTTTTGGGCCAGATTGTCATGCGTCATGCTTACGCATTACAGTGCCTTCCAGCGGACACGCGTACTGTACAGCTATCTCCGGTGAGAGCTAGGCGCCTTACGCGTGTCTTGTCCTCAAAAAGACATGCCGGTGTGCCCTCCTTGTTCTTATTCTCAAGCTCCGTTGTCTAGGCGACAGCGAAGACAATAAAGCTCAGCCTGCGGCCTTTCCCTCTTCCCCCCATTCTGTCATACACGCTACGCTACCACGATGACTTCTTCCAGCGATCCTTCGTCTCAAGAGCTTCAATCACTCGATCTTCTGGAACCGGACGTCTGCGATGGACTGTTCCACTGCTCATTTAGCGATACGTGTCCTGGACTCCCCGCATTTCCGACCCGAGAACTACTTCTGAATCATTACTCTCGTGTCCATTCCCAGGATGTCGTCACAGTAAGCTCATTATGCTTCCAGGTCACTTCATTTTACGACTCCACCAAAGATCACAATCGAAGATGCGGACGGCGTTCCGCAGATAAACCTCTTGTTTGGAGCTGAGGGCGCTGCAGATCACAACGTAGACGAGGCGTCGCTCGAGATTTTGGTGAGCAGTCCCTGTTATGTGCAGAGACGAACCCTGGCCTGACGATGCTGTAGGCCACCAAGATGAAATCCATAACGATCGCAAAGAGCTCTTGATATTATGCTTTACCACGTCGCTTATTGCTTGACAATCAATTCTTGTCCTTTTACGTTGATCTTTCCTCTGTGGATGACTCCCAGCAGGAGCGTCGAGCTTGCCATGACATCCTTCGCCACAGTTTTCCTTCTGAGAAGAATTAAGTAACGGCCGCCGTTCGTCGCCCACTCTGAAGCATATTCAGTGCCAGCAGAGCTAGTTCGTGTGAGATCAGAGATCCATTAGTCCTTGTGAAATGTTTTGCATACATACCTTCCATGAAGCCTTTCGTAGTTTCCCCACTGATGACGTAATGGCCACAGCCTTTCCTTCCAACCATCACCACCTTTTCGCGCTGAAGTGGAAATCTCGAAAGATCTTCGCCTTTGAACAATAATCTGTGCATAAACAAAGATCTCCAGCCATACGATCGCAGCCGACGCAAAATTCTCTTCGACTCGCCTGGCCCTCGCCGAACGCCCCAAATACGTTACTCGTTTTCCCCAACGCTGCCTCTATTCCAGCACCGTAATCGCTCAACCGATCGCTTTCAAGATCAAACTCAGTGCACGTTATTGTGTTGAACGAAAACAAGGATCCGCCAATCCTTTGTTCTCGTCTCTTGTTCTCTCAGCCTTGTTCCAAGCTCTATAAAGCGACCTAGCAGACCTTCCAGAACAACGAACCAAGATTCACGCAGGGACTCTAGTTTTCGCCCGATCCCATCCTACGGGGACGACTTTCACGAAGCACAGCATGGCGGAGACACGCATCGACCTCGACGATCCCAGATATCCTCCCGAACTGTACCAGCACGTCTACGACATGATCACCCAGCTATCGAGCGGCTACCGTGAATTGAAGAATTCTCCCATGTTTCCTGTACCCGTACGTGATTCGTCTTCATCGGCGAATATTTTAACTCGACTTCCTGTGAATCAGATCTCTCTTTGCTCCACTCTTGGCGAAAATTCGCCAGTCTATTGCCCACTATGCCCTCCTCCCAAGATTGAAATCGCATTCAGAGCCTTGAAGGACAGAATGTACGATAACAAACGCCGCTCGCCGCCGCCGTTATACAAGACAGAAGGCGCTTGGATCCAACATCATTGGAGAAAAGTTCATGGGAACATCGTTATACCTGTTCCAGCTCCGAATAGCAAAGTTCGTCAGGTACGCTGTCTTTTCTCTGCCCATGTTATACTTGAGTGACGTCCGCCCAGAGCAGTCGTGGAGGATCCAAAGAAGTCTATCGCTGTCCACTACACCGCACACAAGGTGCGAAGAAAGGGTGCGAAAGCTGGGCGTACAAGAGCGTAAACGGCTACTGTGATAATCACTTTCATCCTGTTCACTGCGCCATCGAGACACGCTATATGACCGACTGGCCGTGGCAGCATGGAGATCTTCCTTGGATGACCGGTCAGCTTCCACTCGAAGGCGAGGAACTACCGGATTACATCTACCGCGTTGTAGACCCGTCATGGGCCACCCTGTACGCCGATCTGGTCCTCGGTCATCTGCCACGTCCTTATCACTCGTTGGAGGAATTGGTTGACGAGTGGCGCCAGACGGATCCAGAGTTTGTGCACACTTTCAGCTTTTTCGAGGAGGAGAACTCGCTCTCTGAGTCGTGCTTTACCACGCCCATGTTCCGAGTTCTATCGGGATTTTCGTCGCCGGGACCTAGTCCTAAGGACATTATTGATGTAGATTCGCCCGAGTACATTATGATTGATTAATAGTAGACGATTTATCTCAATGTGAATTTCAATGTGCGCCGATAAAACAAAACAGATAACAAGGAGAGTGAGACAGCAATGCGACAAGCAAGGTAGTGATATAAGTAGATGCGAGATGATGCAGTAATGAATAATGATACGTGCGTATGGGGAGATGTATGCGCAGACGAAAGACGTTATATCCACCTCCGCCTCTGAACGGCCGCACTGACATAGGGGAATTCTTTGAAATGCTTCCCATGTTCGTCTCGTTCTGAAGGCTGTCGCCTGAGGGGATCAAATAGACACGCGTCGGTGTCCGAATGTGCCTCGAAGCTATATACATACTTGGTGAGTGTCGTAATCAAGAAGCAGAGAAACACTCACGATGTAGCATCGTCGTCGCCGTTCAGGTCTGGAATATACGGTGGCTGAATCCTCTTCTCCTGCACATCTCTCCAATTGACCCCAGTAAACCAAGGGTGATCCAGGATGTCATAGACCCCTCCTTCCATGTTCCCGAGCCTCCATTTCGGGTTGACCCACATCAAACTGGTGATGAGGTCTTTGGCCATGGGTTGCACCATATCCGGCCATCGTATAGCCTGAGGCCCGGCAATGATGTCTCTGGACATGGCCACGAGTCGGGATTGGGCGTCAAGGAAATCAACTTCGGGGTTATGGTATGGGGTTCTGCCGACTAGGAGCTCGTACATGAGGACGCCATAGGCGTAGTAGTCCACCCCGTGGGTGTATTCCTCTCCAAGAATGATCTGCCCGGCAATGTTAGTGCTGTGAGAGCTCGTTGGCGCGGGAGAGCCTACCTCTGGGGCGATGTAGTCAGGCGTTCCGACGAGTGCCTTTGAAGACGCGCAGCGGCTGGCGAAGCCAAAGTCGGCAAGTTTGATATGTCCGTCTCGCCCGATGAGGATGTTCTCCGGCTTCAAGTCGCGATACATGATCCCGCGATCATGCAAGAAGACTAGAGCAACCAGAATCTCACACAAGTAGAACCTGGCATGCGGTTCCTCGAACTAGGAAAAGAAACTGTTAGTGTCATAGATGTACAACGAGATGTTTCAGAACGTACACAATTGTCTCTCAAGAGAGTGGCGAGCTCGCCTCCCGGGACGTACTCCATGACCATGTACAGGTTCACCGAGTCCTGGAATATTTCCGCCAGGTCGATAATGAACGCGCAGCGTCCATCGGACCGAATCATCGAGAGGATGGCGGCCTCGTTGTTGGTATGGGAGATGTCGTGGTGTCCTACAACCAGACTCTTCTTGATTGTTTTGATAGCATAGCAGTGACCGTCGTCCAAGCTGCGGACTACGCGAACGTTAGCATCGCGTAAGAACTCTCGTCGATGAAACTCACCGAGCTGTACGCGTCCAAAGGCGCCTGCACCGACTGTCCTCTTCCACTTGTATCTCACTAAAGGGTTTACGAGGAGGGTACGCGGCTTGACGATCGCCGAGTCCAATTTCTTGGTTAGCGCTCGTAACCGAGAGCTCGAGGATCCCCCAGAGCAACTTCCAATGGGAGAGGGAGTGCCCGGTTCATCGTTGTTCTCGAGAACGTCCTCCATGCGGATATGACGAAGAGATATCTTCATTGTGGCAGAACTGGAGTGATTGTTGATTGTCGTCAATCGATGTCAAGAATGGTCAAGTGGCACTCACAAAAAGATATAGACGGTGGTATCGATCCTTCTGCGCGAGCGCGAAGTATTTATAGTAGAAAATGGTCTGAACAACAACACGGCCATTGTTTGGCTGAACCTAGCGATTGTAGATGACGTAAATGTGGACTTCGCACAATGGCTACTGGCCAATGCTTGCGGTCCACATGGGACCGATAAGCACCCATAATGAGCAGTGTGTGGCAAGGGTGCCTAGATTTCTCCCGGGATCCTGGTCTGTACGTGATGTTTACAACGCACTTGCCTACGCGTCTTGTCAGTTCAAAAAACAAAGTGTCTTTCAATCTGACCAGACTCACGTTCAGCAGTTCCCCACATTTGCGCCATGGAGATTTCATCTCATTGTCTACCTGTGATATCTGCGTGATTATACGTCGTTGAAGCTGCGGTGAACTTTCCCCTCACACTGTAACAGACTGCCAGAACAATGATCAATTCTCAACTCATAAGATTTAAAGCAGACAGGTTAGTACGTCGTCCTTGTACTTCTCTAGCCAACCTTTGATCCCGCCATCCAAGATCAGCGCCTTGCATTCATCTTCCTGAATACCGCGTTCATTCAACGCGTCCTGGAACCACGACGATGCACGGGCAGCTCGGCTAGTAGCCGTGCAGCTCTGGCAGTGAAAGACCACCTCCTTGAACTGAGAAAGGATCGGAATAAGGCTGGGGAGTGTCGGGTAGAACGAATGCGCGGGGAGATTGATTGCGCCTTTGATGAAGCCGATCTATCAACGGATCAGTCGAAAATCCCCAGACCGACGCAGTTCATTACCTCAAAATCCGTGCGTCTGAGATCTACGACAAGCATCTTCTTATCTCCCGCTTCAAGGCGAGCATGGAGGTCTTCTGCAGAAATACGTCCAACAGACGACGTGGGTGCGGGAAAACCTGCGTGCCAGGGAGCTTCGCTTGACATTCTGTTCATGTCAGTACTAGGCGCGTAATGCACTGCAGGACTCTGATGCTACTCACTCGTGAAGCAGTGTGGTGGAACGAAATAAGGAGAAATTGGTTCACGTGCCTTGATCTCGGGATACGAAATGTCATCTTCGCTTTTTGATTGGTTGCCTTGTTCAGTTAGATTCCAAACGTGCGTATAAGCTTGGTGGCCTTGATGATATCGACGATAGAGTGAGAATAGTTCATAGATCAATATGTTAAGGGCACATCCACTTTGATGTAAATTGTTTCAAGCCATGCTCGCTGTTATCGAATGATCTCGTAGCCATCGATTTCTACGCAGGAAAAATTATCGCATCATGACCCTCCATTCCACACGATGTCACTCAAGGCATGTCCGGAGGCGTTTTAAACCGGAGATATCTGTGTGGAGGAAACCCCATCCGAAGCAGCATAATTAAGCTGATTAACCACTGATGGCGGTTGAGATGCCAAGGTATGGAGTTTGCCGGTGTGTGGACGTCATCATAGTTCGCGTTGTGCGCCACTCACCACTACTACATCCCGGCGAACCAAAAAACACAGCCTGTCGTGTCATTCACTACGTGTAGCAGCTAAAAGCAATGCAATGAGCTAGAAGGGAGCTGACACTGATTGTGAGCTATCGGAATACAACTATACCGACGCTGAGCAATGAGACATCTGGCGTTAATGAAGGTTCACAGCAGAGAAGCCATAGATGTGTATCACTGGAGTGCGAATCGATAATCAGTTGTAAAATTGGAACAACATCGACCCACTAGGTAGCTACCCTCCAGGTCAGAGTCCCTTAGACGAAATCCCCATTTCACTGGACACTGTCGGACGCGAGTGTGATGGAGGGAAGTCAACACCGAACGAGTCAGAACGTCTGTTGGCTGTAAAGCAGTCATGAGTCAATAGGCTTCCGCGGAGCGGCGAGGACACAGATCTGGGCATCCCGGGCAGAGAATAGCGCTGATGTAGTACGAGTCATAGTCCGATGCGGCGGGCCATATGGTCCGCAAGACCAGTCCGAGCTCTTACCAACGAGTTAAGCGCCGCCTGAAGGAGAACGGGCGCTTAGCTCTGCGAACAGGTGATATGTTCTGCAAAGATGCGAGTCGTTACCATCATGGACGCCCTGAATTCATCCGAAAATGGCTGAAGGAGAAGATGATGGGGACTGCGAGCTCATGAAGTCTCCTACCAGAACGCCGCGCAACGATCACCACGCCATTAAAGGAGCCAAAGGTAGCAACCAGCATTCTGCCTGAGGGACATGAGATCGACGGCAGATCATAGCGTTTCCTGAAAATCACGGTGTATCAAGCGCCCACAGGGCTATCAAAGTAGCTCTCGATTTGCAGGACACCTTGTGGCACTTTTAGCTATAGAATTTAGACGCCGAGAAAGTGCCTAGCAAGACCGAAGGAGAAGCAGGGCGCCTCAGGCATAAAGGTCTCCCGAGTTTGCTGTATTACAGCCGAAGAGCACTTTGAGAGCATTGGCAGTGCGTTGGAGGAGCAACGACAGCAATGATTGTTAAGCAAACATGATCGTGAGAGTTTAGCACCAAATCGGGGGAGACTGCGGACCAAATGCCTGTACGACCACAGATGAAACCGTCAAAGCAGCTTATACGACGCATAGCTGTTACCCTTCCCACCGTCTATGATTACTCCTTTGGTTTTTCCAATCCAAGCAAGGCCATCACCCAAACGAGAAGATGGCTATCGGCCTCGTGGAACTTTGCAGTGACTCGCTCGGCCCCAGCCTTTTCGACGATGACTGTGAACGCGCGCCCAAAAGCTGCGTTAGGCTGAAAGCCTTGGCGGTGTCGTCCTTTTCCTCTTCCATTTTGTAGGTATGACTCATAGACACGTCTGAAGACGAGGGAAGACAATGTTCATTCCGACCCTGACCGCGTTTTTTTGAAATACCAAGATCAACAGCATTGCGTTTGCTGTGAGCGGTTATTTGCAGACGGATCTCAGTCCCACGAAATGGTACCCATTGGACCTCGTTGGATAGCATGGTCGCCCTCACGTCATCAATTGATCTCCCGTTAGCTCTAAATCAGCTCGTCGTGTATGCATTTCGATCGGAATCTAGGAGAGCAGCTACGAAGCACGATTGAGTCAATTAGGACACCCGTCCCGGGGTTAACAGCCTAGCTACGATTTCACAGCAAAGGGCTCGTATAAATATCCATCGCCTCTGCATTCGACTCATTCACATCTTCTGTTCTCACCTGTCGTACATTCCCACCTTTCATCATGCCTGTCCCCTCCTCTTTATCTGGAACCCATTGCACCATTTACTGCTCCGCCAGCGCGCTCCCCAGCGACTTCTGGGAGGCCGCCAGGAGAAACCCCGCACACTTCAACGCCATCCTCCCCATGGCCCAAAAATGTCGCGACCACGAGCGTGCCGGGTATGCTAGCGTGCGAGGACATGTGTGGGTTCTTGTATGGACGTACTCCCCCGACCTGCGGCTAGAACTGGTGCTCTCCTGCACTTCCACAGAAATGGGCACCTACCCCATCTTCATCGCGTCCACGGTTCCGACTACACGACTCACACAGCATTTCCTGAGTTCCAGAATTCCCATTCTTGCCCATACCCTGTATCAGGAAGTCCCCAAAACGCGGGTGTACTCAGTCTTCGGCCCCGACACCATCGTCAACTCCTTCGCTCCCTTCTGGAGCAGCCTCACTGGGATTTCCCGCTATGCAGAACCCTACTACGCAGCAAAGCTCTCCATCTGCACGTCCCGCACCATCTCCAATCGTTCTGCGAGCATCATTCCCGGGCTCCAGATGGACTTGCGTTTGGCGGTTCTTGCTGATCTGCAGGGTGTTGCCGAGCTATGTTACGGGTTCGCATCGGAATCTGTACGTCCTTTTTACTTCATCAAAGATCATTATCACTGACCAGCTCCCTCCAGGAACCATTCACGCTCACCCGCGACGCAGCATTGAAGGAGGCGCTGTACTTGATCCAGAACAAGCAGGTCTGGGTTCACGGGATCCGCCAGGAAGGCGGGAATGGTCCCAGTGAGATTGCGTCAATCGTCGCATGCACACGGAACGCAGACCAGTGCGCGACCATTACCAAAGTCTACACCAATCCGCGATGGCGTCGTCGTGGATGCGCCGAGCGTCTCGTACGCCGGGTCACTAAACTGTATGTATCACGACGTTCTTTCGCATTACATTTGTACTCATGCCGTATCCACAGTCTTCTATCAAGCCGATACGAGAAAGTCGCGTTATATGTGGCGCATAACAATCCCGCGGCTGCCAAGGTGTACCATCGCGTCGGATTCGCCGGACTTGGTGATGATAGTGTGGACGGAATTAACTGCGAACATTGGTCTGAGGTTGGTTTCGACCGCAAAGCAGTGGACCTGGGTCATTGGTAGATGGTCGATACATTAAATGTCGCATGGAAAGCAGCGCAGTTCAGCCGCGGACAACTAAAAGTATTTAAAATACACGTAGTATACCCCTAGTAGTTTCCTATAATAATAATTCACCCACTTCTCGCTACACTGTGGACGATATTCATATTGGCTGATGCAAAAGCTGTGACCTTTCCGACTCCATGGCAATCTGATTTCGGTCTGCGTGACTGCCTGCTCTAGATTCTGGTTCTATCTTTACTTGAGCTATACGCGAACAGAAGCTTGCAGATGTACGCCTCTCATGGACATGTTACGAACACTTGGAAGTATTACATGTGCTTCCTCCATACGCGGAGAGCCATCTGCCAGTTGTTCGGGGCCAACTACTGTATTGACGCGACTTTACAGAGGCGGTAAGCCACTGATCTGTTCTAAATTAACCTCGCGAGCGCTTGTCATTTTGATCAGGAGCGGGAGAGGTACGCTTTCCGGCATTCAACAATGCATCATCCCTGGGTGATTTACCCTTATTCCCAACGAAGACGTTCAGAACAATCCCACGGGTGCTCCGGTAACTCATTTCCTTGTGGCCAACTTTCATAATTACACTTTCAATCGAGCGTGGGTGATGGCGTTTCGAACACCCGGCTCACTCTACACCGGCCAGTACGCGTGGCGTCCCGCCCAAGCCATGTGGAACTGTCGACCCAGTGCCTGGCTGTACGCTGGAGGAGATCGGCGATGCTTAGGCGATAGAAGAACACAGTAGCTCCTCGGACATTCCTGTAAACCCTGACGATTCTCCTAATGATATTTCCGGTTGTCGCGTCGAAACTGTATACGATTGTACAATACCAATGTGGGAACGCTCCACCAGTGATACTCGTGCATCAAACTTTCTTCATTCCTGGTCGTTGCCCGAGCGCTTCGCCAGGGCGTCTATGTATTTCTCGAGCACCCTCTGCTGAATCGTCGACACCGCCTGTCAGAAATCTGACACGAACTCAGCGTTACGTGCCATTCGAAGTCAATTACCAGCCCCACAAAGCTGCCTGACAAGATCTCTGCCGGCCAACTCATTCGTGTCTTGCGTTATCGGACAGGAATGTATAGAGTTCTTAGTGGTAAGTCAACCTGGAAATCATCATTCTGATTACAGCTACTCGGTGTCTTTTTTTGCGCCGCTTGTAATGCATACAGGTAGGCTGTCATTATGGTACTCGCATCACGAAAACAAGTTTCGTTGTGGAATACATTACTCCAACGCGGGATAATTATCGAAGAGCGCCGTTGTCGTGGCATACATCCAGTCCTTGAAGACAGGTGTGGAAAAGTGGTGGCGGGATTACGCAGTTGAGCTTGCAGTGCGGTTGAGCCTATGTCGAAGCGCCCTGGAAAGGATATGAGCTGGAGAAAGTTGTGACTAGATGCAATCGTTTACGCCGCGTATCATGGAAAATAGTGTAGAAAACACGCAAAATGATTAGCGCATTGGTATGATTGCTGTTTTTTAGTGCAGTGTAAGTTATCCAATGTTATATAACACGCAATAAATAATATGTTATTAACATGTTAATAACATATCTAACATCGAAGCCTCAAAAATGCCTGTTATTTATGGGTTATTTAATGACTGAATACCAGGGTGCTTGCAGTGATTTCCTAGACTCAACGGCTCATTCAGAGAGTTCCTGGGGCTGATTTGAGTGGGTCAAGTGCCGAGTGTGTAGCACAGAGGTCGGGACTGCTCAATTCGGCCAAGTCTGTCACACATGTCACGGCGGCTCTTGCCGCTTGCCGAGATCGCTCATCAGGCTCCACGAGGTTGCTTTTCGGCTACATCTGGTCTCTCGACTGACTGTGGAACCTCTACTACACTCCAGCACACGTTTTCCCCTTCAAAAGGAGCTGTATTCATATGATGACATCATGTTATATATGTGTTAAATAACAATTAATAACATGCCTAACATATCTATCTGAAGGGGGGTCGGCATCCTCGGTTATTTAACAAGTTATATAACAAACTTACACAGCGCTACTGTTTTTTTGATTGCCCATGATCAGGTGCTGTAACCAAGGGGCAGGCAGCCGATAAATCCGTGAAATCAACTGGTACCACCCCCTCCGTGGGAATTATGTCGGACCGATTAGCCCGTACAGATGGGCAGCCCAATCGCACCATCTTGAAATCAACGACCATTTATCTTGTATGTATCTGGCGTGTAGTAGATTGGTACTGCTTTAACTCCCTGTCATCTCCCTTCATCGAATCAATATCCAATTTATCTGCACGCATGGGTTACTTACCCCAACTTCCAAGGCCCCGCCATTGTACGAGACACCCAGATTGCACTCGACGAACAATCTTAATGATGAAATACAAGATATCGAGCGGTGGGAAGACAGTTTGACACGAGAATACGCCTTGCACCGAAAGTACTGTATGGAAAGTCGTCGGGGTCGCATCGAATAATCGAATTGCCGATTGTTCAAAATTCAGGTCATACATTGGACTTCTAACAAAGGGGGAGAGAATATGCAAGGGTTAACAATCTGATAGGTTTGTCTGCAAGGTCTACCACAGTTTGTTGTCTCCTCCATGATGCGGACGGTTGAGCTCTCCAAACGCGAGGTTTCGGCTCTACGTCCGACATAATTCCCACGGAGGGGGTGGTACCAGTCGATTTCACGGATTTATCGGCTGCCTCAGGCTCCGAACCCAGCCGTCGCTGTCGTTTCACAAAAATACTGTGGCGGCGAAAGGAAAGTCGGACCGAATATGATTAATAATAGAGATCACATGTAACTAGCCAATGAGAACGATAGCAACGGGAAGGTGAAACGACAGGACGGCTGGCACAACTTGTCCGGCACGAGCCTCGGCATCAGGCTGCCAAACACGCACATCTAACGCGTTGCCGCGTCTCTATCACTGACTTTCGTCTCGTTTCCTACTTGTCCTATTCCTATGCCTCGTCACGGCCGCTGACGTCCCCTCATTTTTCCGAATACTATACATCTTTCTTGCCAATGCTCTCCTCTCCTTAAAGCCTGACCAAATGCAGTACTGGCATGGCTGCTCCTCTTCCTTCCGGGCGCAAAAAATGGTCCATACAGGACATCCGTAACCTGGGCCAACGTGTATTTCAAAAGAGACCATGTCATGCACAGGTTTTAATCACCCAGGCTATCCGAGAAGGGAAAGATGTCATTGGAGTAGCCCCAACTGGGTTTGGGAAGACGTTGACCTTCTGGTTGCCGATTTTAATGGCACTTGAAGATGGAGAAGATAAATTCATCATAGTAGTTACACCACTTAATTTACTGGGAAAGCAGAATGAAGACCAGTTAGCACTTGCTGGTTATCCGTGCAAAGCCGTCGATTCTGATAATTCGACACCGGAAACTTACAAGGCATTTCCTTCTTTCTCTGTTTGGGCATTCTTGTGGTTGCTAACTATTCCTCAGGCCATTCTCGAGGGCCAATATCGCGTTGTCACTATCAGTCCGGAGCTAGTGAATGACGCAAAGTGCCAAAAGCTCCTTGACACACCATCACTTGCCTCTCGACTGCTCTATGTTGTCGTCGATGAGGCACACTGTGTGAGCAAATGGGGTCACTCTTTTAGAGAGGACTATCTTTCTCTTGGCCAGATCCGAAACATCCTCCCCTCCGTACCGATCTATGCAGCATCGGCGACACTTCCTGAACCCGTCCTACGTGACGTCTCCGAGATTCTCAGACTTGACCCCAAAAACACTGCCAAAATCCTCCTCTCCAACGATCGCCCTAACATTCACCTCTGTGTACGCGAAATCAAAGACTCCGTCGCGTCGTTTACGGAATTGAATTATCTTATCCCGGACGGAATTCAAGTTGGCGATCCGCCTCCTCCGAAATTTCTCGTCTTCTGTAACACAGTGAAGGAGACGGAGAAGGCGACGAAGAAGCTCCGCCAGCGTTTACCGCCAGAGCTGCAGGGAAAGATTAAATACTTTCATGCTACGATGACCTCAAGCTATCGCGACGAAGAATTTGACGCGTTCCGTAAGGGCGATGTGTGGGGGATGATAGTCACGGATGCTTTTGGCATGGTAAGTTGTCTCCATATTGCATATATCAATCAATCTCTGATTTTCAGTGTAGGGTCTTGATCTTCCGGATGTCGTACACGTTGTTCAGTGGCGTTGCCCATCGGATATGTGTACACTTTGGCAGCGGTTTGGTCGGGCAGGCAGAGACTATCATACATCTGCAACGGCCGTTCTGTTTGTCGACAAGGCCGACCTGGATACTGCTCGGGCGAAGAAAATAGCGAAAGCTGCTGCCGCAGAGTTGAAGGAGGTGAATTCCGTACTTCAGCCTGTTAATGGCAAGCGAAAGGCTACCGACACTGAAGGCGCACCAAATAAGCGACGGAAAGCGAACTCTGGTGTCGTGATTCCACCCACCTTCGACCTGCATCTGGCAGGTCCAACATTCATTGGTCCCATCACTCAGCAGTCGATTCGCCAGAGACGCCGCTCCGTTTATCACACACCCCGCCCCATCACTGCGACGAAAAGGAAGCGTTCAAGGATTGATCTCGGCACACCACTCGACGACTTTATCAATGCCGACAACGTGCAGCGCGGTTTAGGGTGCCGTCGAGAACCAATTGCTGTCGAGTTCGGAAATGATCTTGTTGGTACGATCTCAAAACATTCTCCAAACGTCAATTGTAGCTTATTCTCATATCACAGATAACGATTATCATCTCAAATGCGACCCCAGCAAGCCTGAAGGATGCGAACGCTGTCGGCCGCGGTTCGCTACTATCTGCTGCGATCTCTGTAGCCCTCACGAGTTCCTCCATATTACTACCACCAAATCGAAGCCCGCACCTACTACCTCTCGCGCTCGACTTACCAAACGCTCTGAGGTTACTCCAAAGGATCGCGAATTGAAGGATCGTCTTCTTAGTATTCGTGAATCGGCAGCGATTGAGGTTCTCGGCTCTGCTGTTGTTGAGGACCTTGGTCCCGGTGTCTTTCTCTCTGACGAGATCGTCCAACGCATCGTTGATTGCGCACACGCGGGGAAGATTCGGAATCTAGACCAACTTCGCATTGAGACCAAATGGGAGAAGGATAATCTAGCACGCTTTGGACAGCAGCTATTAGACTGTGTCTGCGAGGTGTACCCAATTCTGGACTCGGAGGAGAGAGAGGCACCTGTTCTACCAGTGCAGAGACCAGTTGACGCGAACGGCAAGCGCTTAGTTCGGTGCGGAGCATGTGGAAACTTTGGACATACTCAGCGAGCTCGTGTATGTCCAAAGAAGGCTTCTTCTACTTTACCCATCATCGGTACTCCATCCATCGTCGCATCTCCATCTATCATTGTTTCTCCATCTGTTGTTGCCTCCCCATCCACTGTAGGAACCCCGGCATCAAAGGAAAACATTCCCCTCACGCCTCAATACTCCTCGGGATTCTACGCGATGCCACAGATCACGGCGACACGTCCTAGAGTGATGCCAACACCTTTAAATCATCATACCTCAGACTCTGGATCGTCTTCATCGCCACTCACACCGACGCCGACGCCATTGCGAGCTGCAAACTTCATGTTTCGCAGTTTATATCCAACATCATCACCTGCTGATAATCCCGCTGCATGGCGGTCCATATCACGTCTACCATTTGTACGGCCAAGCTCGCCAACTCCAACCCCGAGTCCAAGTACTTCTTCTGCTTTACCCACTACACCTTACAGCTCTAGGCCTTTTAATAGTAATACTTCGACAAACGAGTCATTTCATGCACATAATACTCATGTAGATAATGTAGATAACGACAACCTACGTACCTAACAATACAAATCCTCAAACATCGAAGTCATCAACATCGAGATCCTCCTCCTCCTCATCTTCGGCATCCTCCATCTCAACATCATCATTTTCATCAGTAACGCCTTGCTCGTCAAGCGGTTGTGTCATGACGATATGTTGTCCCATTGCCATAATATTCGGTACGGAGTAGGGAGATGATCGTGCTGGAATGAACTTCTGTGACTTCTTCTCGTACATGTAGATTCCGAGTTTCTGGAAGGTACGTCGCATCTTGGGTCCACTGTGCTTTGAGGTTCGTATCCGTAAACGAAACATCTTTCCAATTTGGATCCGAGCGTTCTTGTAAACACCAATCAGCGGCGATTCCTTGATCATGCGCTCCTTCGTGTGATTCGAGAACTTCCCTCCATATATAGTTTTCTCATACATGTTGTTGTGCTCGACTACCCAGTCAACAGCACGAGAGAATCCTCGTCGCGGCTTTAAACTGATGAGAATGTTCATTCTGATAGCACGGCTGTTGTTTAAGTTTCAATGAGTATATCAGAACAAGGACATTGAACTCACGCAAGATCTCGTGGATACCAATAGTGAACATCTCGTAGATATCTGCGCAACTGTTTCGCATACTTGTGCTTCCCACATCCATGAAATATGTAGCTCCACGGCATGAAAGTAGTTTCCACACGACCAATGTCCCCCCAGTTCATAGCGTAAGTGGTCTCCTCATAAAGGAGAAAGTACTGCATGCGTAGCTTCGCATTTTCGTTCACTTCATCGCGAAGAGCCGAAGATCTCTGACGATCTGAAGAGAAGTTTTTGTCTGCAACATACTTCTGTGCCAGTTTGTAACTCATTGCCACCAGATCATTCCAGATAGGCTTCGTCTCTGCGAAGGCATCAAGAGAGTTCAAGTCGGTCTTGGCAGTCTCTGATGCCTCGAGGCGCCAGCAGTCAAGACGAGAGACAATGCCCACATGCTGGATGACCTCATGCATCCGCCGAAATCCAGGCTTTGTTTCAATCTTGCCAGTTTCTCGAGGTCGCATGATCTTCACATACTGCATCAGCGCGTTAGGATCACTCTCCTGTCGTGCGCTCTTCGGCTTGATGAAGATACGCCACAATGCATCGGCGCAAGCCATCTTCACGTGAAAGAGCCCCATCACGTAGATAACGAACTGCTGCCGCCGCCATGGTGTCTTCTCTTCTGAACGCGACTCGAGAAGACTTTGCAGCCTTTCACCAACACCTAAATCTCCGAAGATCAGGATGACATAGTTCAGGAGGGCTTTAAACTTGGGATCGAGGCGACCATCAGGTAGTTTCTGTTCACCGCCGACTTGGCCTTGATTGACAATCAAGTCAGTCAAGATATTGGCCTGATCAGCTGCACTGGAACATGGCGTGTCCATCATGCGTGCGTGAACCTGATGGGTCTGTACAACTGGTATACACTCGACCTCTTCAGGCTGTCCCAATTGCGGAAGGAACTGGCGAAAATATTCGGGACCATGATGAACAAGGTCGTGAAGGAACATCCACGCGTTAAAGCGTTGACGACGCGTCAGACTTGAAGGATGAGGGACTTCGGGGTGGATCTTTAGAAGATCCATGAACGTGACTCGAGGATGATTGGCCGTCCGATTGTCATTTAGTGGGGACTTCGACCACAGCTCGGCGGCACAGTCCAGATGCTCGCGCTTGACGCCATGCATCAGGGGAATAAGGGTACCCGTTGTCATATGAATTAACGTCTGCTCGGACTTCTCGACAGTTGGTGTAGCATGTGGGAGATTGATATCAAGATTGTCGTAGGCATACGCGGTGAGGAGGGTCTGTGCTAATTCTCGAAGACGCTTGAGAGCATCAGCTGAGAGGCTGTTAATCGCGTTGTGAATGGATTGCACGGATATGGAGATGCCCATGTGAGCGAGCGTGTCAATAAGAGTTTCGGGCGCGTTACACGAGTGGAGAAAGATGCCAATGAGAGTTTGGAAGGAATTGCATCGTTGATTTGTACTGTGAAGCATAATACTTATACAGACAACTTTTTTCTGTTCAAATATGAGCATGCGGCCATACAGAAGGTAAGAAGAGTTCATACGATTAAAATTAGGGCTTGACGTCGAGCCTCCGCCTCCTCCAGAGCCTCCTCGGCCTCGGCAGCATCATCAAGAGGGTCTTGTCTCTGAGCCTGCTCTGCCAACTCGAATGTAGCATCATCAACATCTTCCCATTCTAAGCCGTCCGCGTCAACTTCGTTCTGACGAGAAACATCTAGCATGTCCACATCGTCTCCAGGCAAGGCAGCCTTAGCTTCCTGTACAACGACGCGTGCCTTTCGTGGTCCGCGACCTCGTTTAGCTGCATATTGCGCCCGAGCTTTAGCCCGACGCTCGAGAAGAAGCGGATCGGCTGAGAGAAGAACGTCAAGGAGAGCCCACAACGTCGGGGCCAGTGTCTCCATCTCCTCAGCCATCTCGTAGATATCCAGATTCTCTAGGCGCTCTGCTGTTGCGGACTTCACGTTGAACCGCTGACCATCGCCGGGGGATTGGTACACCAAGGCCAAGATCTCATCAGAGAATTGAGAAACCATCTTCTCCTTCGCCCACTTCATAGCCAGCTCCCGCGTTGATTGATTTCTAGCCAGGGCCCGAAGGACTTCGGGGAACCTTGAAGTGAAGTCTTGGACAGCAGCATGTTGTTGTACTGCTGGGTCGTCATTTTCCAAATAATCGGACAGCACTCGGGCCAGAGATGAGTTATGAGATGTTATTTCATCGAAAATAGACAGAAGGTAGGGTGTAGTACTCCTCATCGGCGATGGTTTTGAGCATCAAGATGGGCGATCAAGGAGAAGGATAATCATCGATAGCGGCAACGCGTTGGATGTGCGTGTTTGGCAGCCTGATGCCGAGGCTCGTGCCGGAC
>QLPD01007926.1:22294-45924 GCA_003314085.1 Hymenopellis raphanipes | reverse complement strand
AGCCCTCACAAGCGAGGCAGTATTACATTTGACCATCTTGTTGTGCTTAGACTAGAGGCTACACCTCACGCAAACCGCGTCACCGCCGCCGCCTTCGATGTCTTTTGGGATCTTCAACGACGCCACCACTATACAACGACGCTGAAGATTACGGGGGCTGGATGCCGTCGCGGACGTGTCCAGAACCCAAGGTCTGTATCTACTAAACTTTTTTCTTTTCGTTTCTTGTTTACATTGCTCGCCTAGGTTCGCCTGCCTGACGCCCACGCACCACGCACCCCTTCCTTTCACCGCCACCCACTACATCCCCTACCCTACTGTCATGCCCAGCCAACTGTCCCCATGCCATTGCCTGGGGATGCTCACTGGGCATGAATATCAGAGCGTGTATACGAGGTGGCTTGGTGGGGACGGGTGTTGACTCGTGGTCATTGCGAGTCTATTCCGACGCGAATACACGTCGAACTGGTATACCCCCGATGATTTTAGCGGGTGACCCGCACCCGCGCCACGGAACAGGGTAATCCGAGAGTGCGGGTAGGAGTTCAATCCGAAATGCCCTCTAGACACCCGAGCTAGTATTCACTAGCGAGTGCGCTTGTTTTCATCACCTCCAGCAAATAGAAATGCCAATGGTCCCCATAACATCTCGGACTCTTATTACACCCAGAAATGCCGCCAAATCATGGGTATCATAGACTAGGGTATGTTGTGGACGACATACCACGGTGTGCCCTTGCTCGGTAGCTCACCGAACTCTGCAGTGCTGATATTTCCTTGAGGACAATCTCCCAAAGATTGTTGTTATTAGAGGACAGTTGAGTACGTATTATTTTGCAGCTGTTGTAGGCTACGTCTCCTTATCAGGCTTCACAAAGAACTGAGCCAATCCGGGGACTCTCTGTTTCAATGCTGTATTCAATAACTCTTTTTCAGCGTGTCCTGTGGCTCATCGAGCACCATTTCGGCAAATTCAAGCCTATGGATGTTCCTGTCCGGTGTGTTCAGACCTAACCTTTCGAAAAAAGGTGCTTGCTAACACGACTTCACAGAACGATTGTCACCGACAAGATGTAATCGAGCAAAGAGGATGTCAGTGTTATCCTCAAGACGATTGTTGAGCTCGAAACAAACCATGCGTACACGGCCAACCCCAACTTTCTGCAAGAAAGAGATCAATGGCTCTGCCGCTTCCGACGCGTCAGTGCTCGCGAAGTCGCCTTGTGGGGCGACAATCACCCCAGCCAGTCTATGCACGCGTGACGGTAGCACAGCCTTACTCTCCTCCTCCATCGTTATACTACAAGGAAAAGCTCCACCTCATGGCCAAAGTCGGGGTTTACTTTGAGGTCGCGTACTAGGTAGATCAATCATTGCACTCAGTGATTCCGGAAACTGAAACTTACTGCAGCGTTTCGTTGACCATGCGGCTTTGACAGTGGAGAATGTAATCAATGCAACAATATTCATTCGAATTGTTATAAGTGAGACAGACGAGAGTACAAGTAACATTGTGTAATCGAGTAGTCCCTCTCTTGCTGTGGTCAACAAGGTCGGTATAGTAATTGGGTTCATTCCAAACCACTGGACAATGATTGCTGGTATAGCTATTCAAAGTACACATGTTCAACGCGCTCATAAATCTCACTAGTAACTCTTCCTAGTCTCCGCTCAAACGAGCATGCCCGTCCTCTCCAAAAACTTGACCGACAAGTATCTCATCCGCGCCAATACTGTACTATTATGACTTAGTCTTCATGGGGCGTTATGCGTTATGCATACTCTTCACAACTGTTGCTCTTCATTCAGGGTCCAATTTCCTTATATGGGTCGGCGGGAGCGGCGACGCCAGCCGCTGCGCCAGAAAATTTCCTTTTTAGGCCTTACCTCGGTCCAAATTTTGGCCGTTATGCGTTATGGTATGCCCGACTCTTCATTTCACAGGCCGCCGTTATGCGTTATGCGAAGATGAGGTCATAATAGTACAGTAAGACCTTCTTTGGTCCGCGTGGATTGCGGGTTCGCCTCTGCAAAAACACCCGCTATGCGTGCGCTCGCCTCTCCATCCAGCCCGGAACCTTCCACCCTAGCCAAAGTAGGCAAGACAGTGCAGAACATTGGCCCTATTATCCGAAAAGTCATCAATCGTTTCGCGGATCCTGTCCCCCAAGTCGATCCGTACTCGCCCACAGATGCAGCCTGAGGTCGCCGTATTGCCGCCTTCCAAGCCGAGGGCATCATCGCTGATTTGGATTTTAATGTCCCGCCACCCAAGAAGGCAGAGGGGATCATGGAATAGATGAACGAGATGGGCATCAAGGTCGAGAATTGGAAGGCATTGCGGATGGAGAAGAAGACTCACGAGAAACGCCAGCGTCTAGCTATGATATCTCAAGGTGGTGGGAGTAAGAAGGATATGAAGCAGCAGTGCAGGAAGAGGCGCGCAGCACGCGGCCGCCGAGTTCGGAAGTCAAAGTTGCAGACTCGAGTGGAACTCGCCGATAGGAAGGAATACAGTGCGACGGATGCCTTCGTATGGATCGTGATCTTGGACGCCACTCATGACGCAACTGCTCCTTGTGGGTGCGAGCGTTGATGCGTGTGCTCCGCGTCTTGTGCAATCCATTCTTCGTTCACATCCGACATCACAGACACTTCCTGTTGGACACCAATGATGATGATTGATCAATTGACTCTTTAGAAGCTGTCAGTTGGAAACACTCTGTATTGGAAATGCGAACCGACCTTGGTATGGGACGAAGGCACCTGACTCGAAAGAGAAAGTTGAGATGGTTGATGATGAACCGATACGAAGTTCCCAGTGTACAAGTTCGCTGGTTGGTGCTTCCTTCTCTGTCCGTCCCACGGCCACGGTTTACTGTACTATTATGACCTTGTCTTCATGAGGCGTTATGCGTTATGCATACTCTTCACAACTGTTGCTCTTCATTCAGGGTCCAATTTCCTTATATGGGCTGGCGGGAGCGGCGGCGACAGCCGCCGCCTCAGAAAATTTCCTTTTTAGGCCGTACCTCGGTCCAAATTTTGGGCGTTACGCGTTATGGTACTCCCAACTCTTCATTTCACAGGCCGCCGTTATGCGTTATGCGAAGATGAGGTCATAATAGTACAGTACCCGTCGTGTGTTTAGAGTACACATAAACGAAATTGTGTACACTTGGAAGAATAAGAAGCGCCTATAATAGTTTCGGGTTTTGTTGTGAGCATTTCGGCTAACTGAATATATAGCCACATACGAGTGCTCCGGACACCAGTATATTACGGTTGCTGATTGCGCAGGGGTGGCATTGAACGTGGGCGGAGAGGGGAAGTGACGACGCGGGCGTGTACCAAAGCCTTATACGCTGGGCGATCCAGCGGATATCGCTGGTAGTACGAGAACGTTTGCAGCATGTGTACACCAAAGCCAAGACAGGCCATGCTGGAGCCGGCAAGCCCCGCGCCGAGGGGTTCGGAAGTCAAAGTTGCAGACTCGAGTGGAAATTGCCGATGGGAAGGAATACAGCGCGATGGATGCCTTGGTATGGATCGTGATCTTGAACACCACTTAGCACTCACGACCCGACCACTGAGAGATAGAAGATAGCCGATAGTTTATTGAGGAGACACATGAAGTTGTCCTCGCTCTGCTCATCGTCAATGTCATTGCTGCTGTCATCGCCATTACCGGAGGAAGAGGAGTAGCCATACACAGGGATGGTGATATATTGTATGGGTATTTCATAAGATGGACCTGGGGATGAAGAACGAGACCTCGAGTCAACGCAGGAAAGCAGCGAGGGGAAGCTCAAGGGTAGGGCGAGAACTGAAGTCATTGTTGGATTCAAAGGTGGATAGCACCCCTTTTCCATAGTTGAATTCATGCGGGTCGTGAGCGAGGGAGTAGCATAGATCATAGCGGAAGGACCAAAATCGTCGGATGTGTCGGGGAGCCTCAGCGAATGGCTGTCGCTGGTGATGACCATCATGCTATAGCGATCATTTGAGCGATGACCTCAAAGTGGGAAATCTGGTCGTAAGTCAGGCATTAACGACTGTTAAGCGACACTTGCCATTGTCTCTTGGTGCATATTACTCAAGTATTACTCGCAGTTGAGCACACCTTCCAACCTAAACGCCAATTCCTTGCCTGCAGTGAATAGCACGGGTTGGGTACGGGTGCTCGTCAGCACTCCCGCCCCGAACCCGATGCTATACCCGCACTCGACTCCTCGGGTACGGGTTACCCGTTATTTGCCAAGCGGGTCTCAAACGGGGCATGGGTCTCCCAATACCCGAAGTTGTCCAACTGTTTTCGGCGCGGCGCGGAAGGCTCAACAGAGCCAGCTGCATGCCAGCGACCGAAAGCATTGGATGAACGAGGTGGAGGAAGGTGGAGGGAGGAGGGAATCGTGAGATGAGGTGGTGTTGGTGGCAAGAAGTCGCCACCAACGACCTAAACTCACTTATAAGTAGTATACAATGAAAAATAAACATACATAAGATGCACGGCACTGCCAGCAGACAGTACCGCACCATTTCTGTTTGTCCTGCATTGAGAGATGCTGCCTCTGCCGCGCCGTCAAGTCATCGTCGAATCGGCGCTGGCGCGAACACGAATGTACACGTCCGGCCGTGTCCAAGAGCAGCGGCAGGAGCTAATCTGGCTGCATCTAGCAAGCCCACTCTAATAGCGTTGCAGCCTCGTCCTGAGGGCTTACGCGTCGCGTCCCAGATCCTCGTCGAATTGGTGCCGTCGTGCAGACGACACCAGAATCACCCTGGGACGTATCCGGGGGCGTAACTGAGCCAGGAAAGCGAAAGGAAGCAGAGGAAATAAGTAATCAAGGCCCCAAAACAAATTCTGAGGCCGACGAGCACGACGTCGACATCGTGCCGTGGTGGAGAGAGACAGAGAGATGCGATCGCAGCCTTGCGATCGTTATCCGGCATTTGCCGGGCCGCTCGGCTAACGCCGCCCAGCCAGACATTCAAGGCGCAACGTCGTTTCTGGACGACGTTGGCCTCGTTTGACATCAAATAATCGGTAAAATTCTTCAAAATATGTATTTACATGATAGTTAAGTAGTTGCTCGTTCTTACCAGTACTTGCCAGGTGAAGCAAGGGTGTGTAGCCAGGTTCCGGACGGGTACTACTCGGATCGGCACCCAAGCCCTACCCGATGCATCTACTTGTCTGCTTACAGTTCCCAACACGACAGCGCGGAGAACTACACCAGCCTCTTCAAGCCCATCTTTGTCGTTCCGTAAACATTGCTGCTCCGACCTAGAGGCTTACGCAGCGAGTAGCAGTCGTCGTCGAAGTGTTCAAGGCGTTCATGTCAGTCACATGCGCAATTCAAGCACACTGACTCATTATTTAATCGATTTGCCATAAATACATAAAATAACTACTTAATATATATATTTGGCAACTGGTTTTCGAGGTCCTGACCAGCCGGGTGATGGGCCATCAGCGGCCATCAGCGTGATACTCCCGTCAACCATATAATGTCATCCTTTATCTGCGCGTTTTTGGCGACGCCAAGGTATTTTTTAGAGCCAAAACCCCGCAGGCATCGCGATGTAGGCGTAAAGCGCGCTAACTCACGCTTTATCGCAGAGTGGGAACGAGTTCAGACTGAGTTGAACCTTTCCAGAAATTTCAAATGCTTCTCACACAGCCACCGACCGCCAAATTTAGAATGTTTGCCAAGCCGAAAAGGCACTTCTTAAACCAAGTCCACCACCATCTTGCTGATTCTGTCTCCTCCCCTTTACCGTGGTCCTGGTTATGAGATATTCGACTTTTCTGCTGGTGTCAAAGTCTTTGGGCGCGCTTGCTCTGCCATACGCCAAGGAGATACTAACAGTGCTAAAGTCTCACAAGCACTACCCCGAGCCAGGTTCTCCCGAATATTACTGGAAGCTAGTGATTAGTGCTGCTTTAGTTTTGGCTGGCGGCGTTTTTGCTGGGTGAGCTGTTTTCGATTGGTCTTTCCAATTGGTTTCTTGAAAGTATTTATTAGTTTGACTCTTGGGCTTATGGGACTGGACGACCTACATCTTCGTGTGCTGGCCGCCTCTTCGGACGATCCGCGCGAAAAGGACAATGCGAAGCGAGGTAGAACGTCTGTCACGTATATTTGACGCGTCTTTACTTGGCGTTCTAGTACTCGCGTTAATGCGCAAAGGCCGACATTGGGTGCTTGTGGTGAGTGTCCTTTCACTCGCGATAGCTCGCGGCTAATTTGAAGCAGGTTCTTCTCCTGGGTAACGTTGTATGTTTGTGCCGCTGCATCTAAATCCATCTCTCACATCCGACAAGATCGTCAATGAAAGTCTTCCCATTTTTCTGGACAGCGTGGTGCGCCGCTCACCGTGAAGGCACCGGAAATTGCAACTGATGTACCTATAGATTGGAGGTGGTCTTGCTGCAGTTGCATTATCTACCACGGCTATTGGTGAGTGTCTCCGGACAAACATGTCGCACTAAGTCCCTCACCGGTCACAGTTATTTTTGGGTGTGTGCACGACCTGTCTAGTCTTATTGTTTATCGCTAACATTTTCATCAGAGAGTACGCGGTAATTCATTTTCCATGAAGGGCGGTTGTCTGATGACCATACAGGATAATACCTCAGTCGGTCAGCGTTCGGTACGGTCTTTCCATCGGCGCCACCTGCGCCCCCTTCGTTCTCGTTCTTATGTGGATCTTCGCTCCTATTGCGTGGCCGATCGCGAAACTGCTCGATCTTATTCTTGGGTCGAATGAGACACATACGTACAAAAAGGCTGAACTCAAGTCGTTCCTTCAATTTCACCGGACAGGTGAAGAGCCTCTCCGCGATGATGAGATCAACATCTTGAATGGCGTACTGGAACTCAACACGAAAAGCGTTGAAAAAATCATGACCCCAATGCATGTACGTACTGTTCCTGAAGTTGCAAGTCCGATGAGTGATTCCGCTTCCCAGGATGTAGTCTCCCTTAGCAGCGATACCATTCTAGATCATCCGACCGTCGACAAGATGTTCGTCCCTTCAGAACTCAACTCTTCGACTACTCATCGCTATCTGCAGAATCACAAGCGGTTATTCACGATTCCCAGTCCACGAGCCTGGAAAACCGTTGACATTCGTAGGGTTACTGCTCATCAAGAAGGTTGGTACTTTTTTATTCGAAGCGCTGCGAAGTCAATGTGACGAAGCCTACAGTTACTGAGTTATGATCCCGCACATGAGCTTCCTGTTTCGAGCTTTCAGCTATCTATTCTTCCCGAAGCGTACCCAACCATCAACTGCTTCCAAGCCTTGGACTACTTGTATGGGCATTCTACTGGCGAAATCGCTATTTGGTTCTGTTGGCTGAATATGATTCAAGTCAGGTAGGACGCGCTCATCTTCTTTTAATATCAAAAACGCCAGGCATAGCTGGCGGTGCAATTGGTGTTATCACATTGGAAGGTACGTTTTGGGTGCGGTGGTCGAAAGGCCTCAACTGATTAAATGAGTAGATATAATTGAAGAGATAATCAGCGAGGAGATTGTGGACGAAACGGACCGATACGAAGATAATACACACAAGCGGAGAGCGAGGCGAATGACCACGAGCGCGATCATGAAAGGGTACTGCGTGTGTCGTTCTTTCTTGTTCACTTCTTACTGACATGATGACAGCATTGTGGAACGCGAACGCCGAAATAATTCGGTGGAACGGAGTGAGAGGATGCCACTATTGCCTAGTAGTCCTCGTAGTGATTATTGCTCTATACTCAGCGAAAGCCCGCCGGATTCTTAGATTTGTATTTATATTTCACTGTACTTATATCAAGCAATCTCCATCCAGGTGGTAATGATTTCTCAACATCCACCATCACGTGTTTTATCTCAGCCTGTCGCCGTGAGCAGATGCTTCATTATTGTGGGCTGGGTTGTGCGCAGGATGCTGGGGACAATAGCTTTTCACCACTCTGTTCCAGTTACACAATAACCATACATTTCCTTTAAATTTCCCAACGATAAAACTTTCTACATAGTCTGTCATACTTCAGGAAGCCACAGCTAAGCTTGGCTTACAGTTAGTAACCGGTCGTTTGTCTGTTATGAAGAGCATACCTTGGAGCCAAAGCTCACTTCGGATGGCCTTGAGCCTGTGCGTTTTTGACTTTCCCCTTCGCAGCCATGGCGCGAGCATAATCAGCCTTCGCCTTGCGCATGTCCCCGGTCGCATTGCTTCCGTTCTCCATTGCCATCCTGTTGGCCATGGCCTGGCTGGCGGCGTCTTGATAATGGTTATACATGGCCTGGTACATGGCGTTCTCGGCTGGGCTGTTAACTGGGGTCGAGTAGGGCAAGTCGTGAGCAATAATCAGACATGGATACATATATGCATCCTGCGTACCGGGCTGTCCGCTCGAAGTAGTGGCTGGCGACGAGTTGAGATGAGGAGCGTTAGTCGAGTAATTTACTCACTTTGCTTGCCGCTGAAGTCTGAAGAACAAGGGTTAGGAATCAGGCTGAGAGACAGCAGTCAATACCAAAGACACCTACATTGGTTCTGCATTGATGTGGATATTGAGGATAACTGTGGAAGGATGTCGGTAGGAGATTATTGGGGACCTGGTACATCATCTGCGAGCGCGAACAGAACTTATACGTGGTTCAGCTCCCGTTCGGCTAACGAGCTAGAGAAAACATCCACACAAATGCTCGAGAAAAGCAGTAGCCCTGCAGAGGAATAAACGGAGTCGTAATCCAAATGTATTCGAGAACTGGGCGTGCATGAGGATAGAGACGGGGATCTACAGCTGACTGTCAAATGGCGATGCAGCGCTAGTCTTAGAGTGTGGCCTCGTCCTCAAGATGCGCTAACCCGTAAATTGTTGTACGACTTGGGAATTGTAACGCCGTGTCGCATGTCGTACCGTTGACTCGTATCTAGATAATTGGCGTAATAGTGTATACACGTTCTCAAGGAATGATAGTACAGCAGCGGAGTCAAGGGCAAGCTGCAACAGAGAGAGGCTGGAAGCAAAATGTCAGAGAAGTACACATTCATCATCTTCATAGTGCGCAAAACGAAGCGAGTCCTTCGTCCTAAGTCTGAACTTGCATAGAACGCGTAGCCAGCGATTCGGAGTCAAGAAATGACCGGGCGCCTCTGGAGCCTGAAGCAGAGTGTTAAGCATCAGGTCAGCGTCTAAGTAGTACACCTATCGTTCGTTTACGCGTGGCTCTGATGTACGGCGGTAAACACATTGTTAGTATACCGGAATTCCCACCATTTCATAGGTGAGAGGTAGTGCTTAGAAGACAGAAAGCTCGGTGGAGTTCGTACGTCGGAGAGACTGGATGTGAATCAGTCTCCTGTGTATCGAAGAAGTCGTCGCGCATGCGTCGCGGTTGCGAGGCGTATTAATCCTGCGCTGTAGCTGATAAGAGATCGTATGTCTGATGAATTTTATCCCATAAGGACACAAAGTGTACGCACATTCACAAGAAAATGGCCCGAGGCGCTTGTGGTACTTATGTAAAAGGACAGATTGTTCCTTCGTGGGAACTTTTGTAAGAGTCACTCTCTAGTTTACACGTTCATCCCCCAAAGGCCACCACCATCATGACTCCAGCACCTGGACGCCTCACTGTTTCATTGACAGCTTTCCCGTACGCTGCTGCTGGATTCGCTCTTCACTCTCAGACTGCAAATGTTGTCGTTGATGCTTCTGTTTCCGACCCCGTGCTTGACATCGATAACAAAACAGTAACAGGTTCTGAGCATGAGCTCCTACATGCCTTAGCCAAAACCTACGCCATTGACGCCACAAGCACGAAGGTTTGTTGTACAGATTTTCTCAGTTGTTAACTGACTAATGACTTAGGGAGAATCGTTCCTCGCCTTAGCCACAGCCCTTCCGAGAATAGAGGCCTTCCAGGACTTAGTCGCAGCACTGGATACTCTCGATGATCATCTGGCGTTTCGAACGTTCTTTGCAGGTCCCGATGTTTCTTACGTCGACTGGGCCGTTTGGGGCGCGATTAAAGGTTTGTCGGATTTGTTATTTGTTGTTCAATTCTAATCGTCCAATCAGGCTCTATCAAACTTCTCGGTCTTTTGAAAAACAATCAGCGCCAGCGCCATCTACTGCGCTGGTTCTCTCATATCGAAAGTCTACCGTCTGCTCAATCGGCGCTGCTAATACTTACGAACGCGAAAGCCGACAAGGCGCGTTCCGGTTCGAGGACTGCGTCTTCATTCGCACTGGGACTTCAAGGCGCTGTCCAAGGACAGGTCGTAACCAGATTTCCTCCTGAACCTAGTGGTTATCTGCACATCGGACATGCAAAGGCGGCTATGTTGAATCAGTATTTCGCCAAGATGTACGATGGCAAACTAATCATTCGGTTCGATGATACCAATCCCACAAAGGAAAAAGTCAGTATCGTCACCGTGTAGATACTTATATATTGGTCGCTCATTCGCGTATAGGCTGAGTTTGAGGAGACAATTCTTGAAGATCTCCGGCTCCTTGGGATTGAGGGCGACGCCGTCACTCATACCTCAGACCATTTCGACAGACTGTACAGCCTTGCCGTGCAAATGATTCGCGATGGTAAGGCTTACGCTGATGATACGGACAACACCAACCCCGCCAACTTGCCTTGTTCTTGCCCATCGAAGCAGCACGGCAACCTCACACGCATGGCTCATGAGCGTTGGCATGGAATCCCCTCTCAAAGGCGCGACGCCAGTATCGAGGAGAATCTTGCGCGGTTTGAAGAAATGCGTTTGGGCACCGAGGAAGGATTGCGGTGGTGCATCCGAGCCAAGATTAGCCTAGACGATCCCAACAAAGCTATGCGCGACCCCGTTATCTACAGGACGAACGTTGCAACTCATCATCGCGCTGGGTTTGTGCACTCTTGATCTAACTGCTCATGCTACTGGCTAATCCCTGCTCTCGAAGTGACAAGTGGAAGATCTACCCAACCTATGACTTTGCGTGCCCGGTAGTAGATTCTGTTGAGGGTGTGACGCACGCACTGAGGACGAACGAATATCGTGACCGTAATGCCCAATATTTATGGATGATTAGTGCACTTGGCCTGCGACCTGTCCATATTTGGGATTTCAGGTGTGTATGCCGCATCTCAAATGACCTACTATGTGCTTACTGTGCAGTCGGTTGAACTTTATATACACCCTTCTCTCCAAGCGCAAGCTTCATTGGTTCGTTGATCAAGGCTTGGTGCGGGGCTGGGATGATCCGCGGTTCCCTACAGTCCGTGGTAAGGGCTACTTTCAAGTACCATGCCTTTTCTCAATTCCGTGAAATAGGCATTCGCCGTCGCGGCATGACGGTCGATGCGTTGCGTCAATTCATGCTCTCGCAGGGCCCCTCACAAGCCGTCGTCTCCCTCGAATGGGACTCCATATGGGCGCTCAACAAAAAGGTCATCGATCCCATTGCTCCCCGATTCTGGGCTATTGAGACGGAGGGGATGTATGTCTGTCCTCTCATTCAATGCCTGTACGTGGCTGATTTTGTATGCCAATTAGGGTTTCCGTCACGCTCGTTGGAGGTCCAGTCGCCTATGAAGTTAAGATGCACCCTAAGCACAAGAAAAATCCCGCTATTGGCGAGAAAGAGGTTGTTTATGCGTCGACTGTTCTGATTGAACAGGAAGATGCCAAGTCCTTTGATATCGACGAGGAGGTTCGTCTATCAATGTTAGCTCTTCACCGGATCATATTGATAGAAAGCTCAGGTAACCTTCATGAATTGGGGAAATGTCATCGTTCGTTCGCGCGAATACTCGTCATCCAATGTCGTCACCTCGCTCGTTTTGGATCTGCACTTGGAAGGCGACTTTCAGAAAACGAAGAAAAAGGTTACCTGGCTCGCTACACCCACGTCTGCTCACCCTCTCACTGATGTTGTTCTTCTGGACTACGACTATCTCATCACGAAGAAGAAGCTGGAGGAACAGGATACACTCGCGGACTACATTACACCTGTCACGGAGTTCAAACGCGAGGCCGTCGCGGATGCCAGCGTGCGAGGATTAAAGAAAGGGGACATTATCCAGTTCGAGAGAAAGGGCTATTACATCCTTGATGGCGAGGACTCTGGACGGCTTGCCTTCGTGCGCATCCCCGACGGCAAAGCTGCCGGCCTCGCAAGCAAAGCCGGGGTTGCAGCTGGCGAGAACCTAGTGTAATGAATGGGCTTACCGTATTCGAATTAGACGAGTTTAGAAAGTGGCTGTTGTACTTCCAAAAAGTGGTGAAAATACCTAAAAGATACCAAGCAAAATACTCGAGTAGTGCCATAGCCGGGCAAGAGCTCCCGTTATGCAAGAGCCCCTGCAAGCTTCCTCCAAATGACTGAGTTTTAGGACTTCCTCCTCAGCCGTTCACGCGATGCGACCGACGATCCTTGAATTTGCGTTTTCCCGGTTACATTATGTACCGGAGCCGGAGTGACTGCTGGGTCGGCCAAGGGTCGGCTATCAAAGTAACCTTGGCTAAGAATATAATGGCTGTCCTGCTCATCGGAATCGTTCTCTTCTCCCTTCACCATGTCTGCGTCCTCGTTCCAAGTTGAAAACCTTTTCAGCGTCAAAGGAAAGGTTGTCGTCGTCACAGGTGGCAGCCGCGGTCTTGGGAAGATGGTGTGCTCTACTTTCAGATAACCCTTACGAGCCGCTCAATGTTCACAGATTGCTACAGGATTCGTGAAGAACGGCGCCAAGGTTTCTTCGACTAGCTATCTGTCTCTTCCTTTGATTTGACACGTCACAAGGTATACATCTCCTCGCGGTCCGCGAAGGACTGCGATGCAACGGCCGCTGAACTGAATACACTTGGTCCCGGCACCTGTATCGCGCTCCCCGCCGATTTAGCCAAATTCGACGCCGTGGAACGGCTGGCAAAGGAGCTGGCGTCCAGAGAGAAGATGGTGCATGTCCTCGTCAACAACGCCGGCGCCGCCTGGGGAGAAACGCTGGACGAGTTTCCTGCAAGTCTATTTGACCTGACTTGCCGTCTATTACGGAGTTAACAATCTCTCTGATAGGACGCGGCGTTCACGAAAGTGATCACGCTCAATCTCCAACGCGTCTTTACGCTGACGCAGAAATTGCTCACTCTCCTCCGGGCAGCTGCAGAGACGTCCAAGAGCGGTGAAACGTACTCTGATCCTGCGCGCATAATAAATGTGAGTATACAGCTTTGGCGTTTTCTCCTCCCCATACTAATCACGCCCGTTTCAGATTGGTTCAGTAGAGGGCCTCGGCGTCCCCGCACACGAAACATACGCGTATTCCGCGTCTAAAGCGGCGCTGCATCATCTGAGCCGCCACCTCGGTGGTAGACTTGGTCCCGAGGGCATTGTGTCCAATACGATTGCATGTGGTCCGTTCCCAAGTAAAAGTGAAGTTTCCTTTATCTCTCTCAGCCAATCGCATACTCACAACGTATGCAAATCAGTGACTGCGCATACTTTAGAGAACGTTGGAGACGTTCTAACAGCGTCGATACCTTTGAAGCGAATTGGCAAGCCCGAGGATGTTGCGGGTACGGCTTTATATCTGGCCAGTCCCGCAGGTGCATTTGTTAACGGCGCGACAATCACCTTGGATGGAGGTATGCTGGTATCAATGTCTAAACTATAATTCGGTCAGGATAATGCATAGATTGATAATGGGTACACGATGCTAATGAGGTGCTATAAATGTGAGATAGATTCGATAACTATTGGAAAGCAGTGCGACATGGTATGCATAGAGATGACGAAGAAGATGCGAGTATAAGGCTACAGACGAAATGGAGGTATGCGATGGCATGAAGGATTTGTGTTCTACAATTATGAGCGCAAGAGTTCATGGTGTGGTTCTAGTCTTCATAGAGATTCGTGATGCTGAGATCAACACAGGTGCTGAGGTCAAGGATTTTCGACCATTGATTGTCCTCAACGCCGTCGTCGCGTGTAATGCCGATATGGAGCTTCTGAAGGTGCTTGATACCCGGCTCGTTCCTTCGAGTCCGAGCGAGCACCAAAGCGAACAGCTTCTCAATGGAATCGGTGCCTCTACATGACAACTCGGTCAAGGAGGGACAAGCCTGCAAGGCCGTCTCCGAGTCAGGATGAAGTGCGGTCAACACATCTGCTCCAGGCTCAGAAAGAACCATCTTGTGGACCAGGGAAAAGCAGCACAGGAAGCGCTCGATCGCGGCGGGATTGGAGTGGACATTGTGAAGTTCCAACATCTGCACTTTGTCAGATGGAATATCAAAACCGCCTGCATCAGCTGGCAGCTGGAAGCGATCGAGAATGGGCGTGACATCCTGCTCGTTCACAGGATCTAAGATGGACGACACGTCCTCCAATGCCAGCTGCTCCAACATCGGGAACGACATGCAGGAGAGAAGGTCGATCGCGTATTCGTTGTCGACGAGGCCAAGCGCGAAGCGAGTGAGTTTGGAGAGGCGGATAACAGCCCGGGGAAGCCCGTCGAAACGGGGACCCCAGCCCAAGATGGACAGATGCGTTATGTCAGGGCATGCTGAGAGCATGTCAGCAAACTCCTCAAGCGACGGCATGACATCGCTCGCGTGGTACTTGAGCTCCAAGTCGAGCAGGCCCCTCAGCGCGGACCGGGCCCAGTCGACGTGGACGCCGACCAGAGACACCCGCTTCAGGCAAGGAAGCACACGACCCCCAAACAGAGGAATGGGTTCCTTCAATTCAGCCGGCTCAAAGGTCTGGCCCTTGGCAGCGAAGTAGGCATTGCAGCGTGACAGCGAGAGCGTTTCAAGAATAGGCGCCGCCGCGTCCCGGGTGTGGGAAAGAAAGGCATGGATCGGTGTCCACGTATCCGCGAGGAGCTCGACGGAGCGCCAGCGCATCGCATGCGGGAGAAGCACGCCCAGCACGGCTTCCATGTCGCCGGCACCAAAGGGATGCGAGTCCTCGTCCCAATTCCAGTCTGGATCGCGGAAATCCATGTAGATGTCAAGCGGGTAGCGCTTGGACCGCTGGATGCATGTCGATGCATACGAGAGCTGGCCTGGGGAATGGGGGAATGTGAGGAGGATGTTTGTCCATAGTCTGCCGGTGCCGAGCGCTATCCCCCGCCAGCGCTTACACACGCTGGCAAGGGATCGCACGCAGAGAGATGGGTCTCTCGACGCGTCGCGCTCGTCAGCGGCAGTGAGAAGAAAGATATGAGATAGTAGTTCATTTGGGAGACGATTGCAATAGATGGGGAGCGGAAGAAAAACTGCTCGTTTGACGTGGCGCACTGGTGCGTAGGACATGAGAGGAGTGCGAAGATACAGCGGGAAGCTCGTATGTTCGGGTTTCGATTGAGTGATAGATATCGTCGTCATATCGTCTAGAGATCTATGTGGGACGTAAGTACGAATGGAATGAAGGAGAGAGAGAGGCAGCCCGCACACTAGGAAGCGCGTTATTCGTGCGGAAGCAAGATGGAAGACGAGAACCAAGTTGATGGTTGGACTTTTTAAACAAGCCGATCAGCACTGCATGATTGCACGCGCGGTATTGTGTGAGTGTTTTCTGTGTCCAAGCACACGTAACAGACAGAGCGAGAAGAGAACAAGGCAGTGGGCCCGATATGGCAAGTCTGTGAGAAGCGAAGGCTCCTTGATCCGTGACCACCACCATGGCCGGATTTTCCCACGAACTTTTACGTGGGCGGGATGTGGTTCCAAGACGTGCGGGGTTCCATATACACACATGGCGTCTCGTCCGTTGCCACAGGTTGCCTACCGCCTTCCATTTCTTTGAGACCGTCACCCTATACCGGGGCGCTCATCGTTTGGCGCCTTCTGTCGTCTCCTGCCGCCGTGATCTCCTCCATACCATCGCCGCCGTCTTGCCGTATGGTGGCGGGGGTTGCCATTCGTTCCGTCGTGTTTTCTCTCTTTAACTGCTCTCTCCGTTGTGAAAGTGGTGCTGCCAGCAGTTTTGCTGTTGTGATTAGGGTTAGGTTTTCTTGGCTTCAGATTTCACATTCTCGTGACCACTGTGAAATTTGAAGCCACGGCTGTAGGGTTTTGTTTGCCTACAGCTTTATTGCACTGCCTCCCTTTTATCGGCCGGATCCTGGTTATATTTCGTTCCTCTCTCTATTCAGAGCTGTCGTAGTCTGAATACGATGTCTTGTTTTCTTGACGTATTTCGCTGCTGCGCGCCTGTCTTGTGAGCTCTTGCGGTTGCCCAACGGTGGCCGGTCGTCTTCGTGCTTTGAATGCTGTCTTAGACGACTGGTCAGGCGCTGGCCCTCCGCCTCTGGCTGCGTTCCATTCAGTGAGGGCTTTATTGGCGTTGGTTGTTTTGAGTCCTTGATCATTTCCTAGTTTGATGCCCTCCATCTTTACCCAGCAGACGTTTGCCATGGCTGACATTGGTATGGTCACTGCCCATAATTCCCGAACACCCTCCCCGCCGATGTCTCCTACCTTGACTCGGATGACCCAGGACTTTGCCGCGCATACCATTGGCTCCTCCTCTGATCAGCCTATGGAGCAGAGCACCCCATTGCTTGACGATCTTCTTGCTCTTACGACAGAGCTCAATGCAGTCCCTCCTGCGAATCGTGTTCATGCCCACCACCGTGCGAAGGCATTGATCATGACTGCTCAGGTCGCTTTGGACAGTGCCCAGAAGGACAAGTCTGATACGGATGCTGCAGCTGTCGCTAATCTCGCAGTGGAGGACGCTCTGAAATTTACCCGTGATCTCCTGCATCCTTCCACGGCTGAAGGTTCCCGGAAGCGTCCCCGTGTCGACGACTCTGGCTCGGATGCTGCCATCGGTCACGGCGGCTCTGGCGTTCGGGGTTCGGTCGCGGTTGATGATCATGGCCGTGACATTAGTGACTCCCTCGCGTCTGAGAAGCCCCCACAACTTCCGTTTGTTGATATCGTTCGCATGATGGCTCGACAGGTGTGTTTGCAGGTTCTTTGAGATGGCCGGTGCCTAACGCATTCTGTCCTCAGGATCCCGCCCAAGTCGCTGATTGGATGACTCGCACGACCTCGTGTCTTGTCTTGCCATATGGCTTCCATGGTTCGGCTGTCGACAATGAGTACCTTGCAATTGCTCGCAAGATTGAGCGGGCTCTGCAGCCTTTCATCGTCGTCCCTTTCTGTGTTGTTCATCCGAATCGTAAGGACATGCGGATCTCCGGTTCACCGCTTTTTTTGGTCGCGCCCAAGAAACCCACTGGCGATATTTCATGTATTGCGTCGCGAGTTTGTGTCCCCGCTGCCAACATGTCCCTCATCATTTTCCCCATCCCGCTCCCTATCCCAACTTACCTTGGATCCGTCGATATGTTGTCATATTCCGAAAGCGCTGAGGATTGCGACGACGCCCGGCGGGATATTGCTTCCGCTATTTCCCACTCGGCTGCTGTCTTCAAGTTCCTCACGACGATTCACAGGTATCGTCCCGCCGGCGTCACTGCTCATCAATGGCCAGCAATCTTGGCCGACTCTATTTCCCTCACTCCCTTGACTGTTTCCATCAAGGGTGATGAGCTCAAGACTCTTTTCCACCTCCATATGGAGCCTATCGCTGCCGACCCGAGCTCCACCGTCGTCGCCGCGTGGAAGGATCTTCTCTCTAATATTGACATCAGGACATCCTTGCACGGCCTTGGAAGGGTGCTCCTGAAGCCGTTTCTTTGCGATGGTTGTTACGGGGTCGATCATCCCTCCTACTTTTGTCCCTTCAAGGCGGTTGACGGTTGGTCTTCCTATGTCTCCCCTGACAGCGGAAATGTGCAACCGTCGGTGGGTCGTGGTCGTGGTCATGTGTGATGTGAGTTTTGTTAGCCACCTTCTTATACGGTACTCATTGTACTTCCAGGTCTGTCGAGTCGAGCATTCCTATGAGACCGTATTTTGCTATGTATGATTCTTTCAGTTCCGTTTGCTTTTGTGTAGCCCGGTGGAAAGTGTATGATATTGTAGTATTCTGTGGCTTCTCGATTTCTTCTCTTGTTGACTAGTATGGTGCTCTTCTTTACAAGCATGAAATGTGACTCTCTTTATTCCTATGCTCGCTACTGAGTGTAGCTGGGTTGTCTTGTCGTCTGGTCCGTGTGGCCTGAACATGAGTGCACGGTGATTCGTCACTCATCGTGTGCAGTGATTGTTTTCGGCCTGGTGACGGCGCCGCTATTCCTTTCACTATTCTACTTATCATGACAACAACACATGCACAGACAACACCTCAATCTTCAGGTCGTACCGGCTACTTCGGTTCGCGCCTTCCTCGATCTCGAGGCTCCGCGAGCTCGGATTCCGCCAGCTCGTCTGCCAGTGACAGGTCAAGGGAGAATGGTGGCGGGATCAGGTCTGCGCTGGGGAGTGGCTCGTCTGCGGGGAACGCGGCGAGAGGAATTCCTTCGGGAGGTTTCTCTGTCGATGGTGCCCGCTCTCAGAGCTCCTCAAATTCCCCGCAGATGCGCCGTACTGGCCGAGGCTCCTCGCCTATGAATTTCGAGACAGATCCGTTGCCCCGGTTGCAGCAGCAGACAACTCAACAGACACCAATAAGCAAGAAGACATCCGCATCCCTGCGGCTCAGATCTCTGAATATGAAAGGACATGGTAATTTGACTGGAGAGGTAAACAATAAGTGGAATATAATTCACCGCGAGATGGCTGCTGATAAGGTGGCCGTATTGGCGCTCCAGGAAACTCACTCCACTGATGATCTTGTCGCTGACGTTCACGCGCTCTATGGTCGCACCATCAAGGTTTTCCATTCCGGTGACGCCGACGACCCTACTCGACGTAATGGTGTTGCTTTCGTGTTCAACCGTAGGTTTACAAATGTCTCTGACATTGACTTCACAGTTGTTATGCCTGGTCGTGCTATTCTTATACGCTACCCGTGGCACTCTAATAAGCTCATCACTGGTCTCAATGTTTACGCTCCATCTGGCTCGTACATCGAAAATCGTGCTTTCTGGATTGCTTTAGCCCGCATTTGGATCGAGCGAGGCCTCCCGGCTCCCGATTTCGTGACTGGAGACACCAATAATGCGGAAGACGCTATTGACCGCAGCTCTTGCGTCGCCGATGAACCTTCTATGTTACTAGCGCTCCGCCGCTTTCGTGATATGTTCGGTCTCGTTGATGGGTGGCGCACATTCAATCCTGATCTTATTGACTACACGTTCACTGATGCTTCTTCTCCACCCGCTCTCTCGAGGCTTGACAGGATTTACGTCTCTAAACACCTCCTTGACACTAGTATCTTTTGGTCGATTGATGATACTGCTCTCGTTACAGATCACCGTCCAGTAACTGTTTTGTTGTCCGATCCTGATGCTCCGGAGGTAGGATATGGCCGCTGGCGAATTCCTGCGTATGTGGTTGATAATAAACAGTTCATTGACGACGTTCAAGCCTTAGGGCTTCACATCTTCGCCAATACATCCTCGGACAATGTTCAGCAAGATTTCAACCGTTTTGAGAACGACGTAGTTCGCCTCGCCAAGCGTGCTTCTCGGCGGATCGCTCCAGAGCTAAAAAAGAAGGTCGACGAATTAAGAGCCGCCCGCGCTATCCTTGTTGCTGGTCGTCTGTCAAATCAGAATAAGCGAAACGAATGCCTTCTGATCGATTCGGAAATCAAGAGGCTCCGTACCTTGCTCTATAGCTCTGCGAGGCTCACCTCAAAGGCGAAATATCGTGTATTTGGAGATAGGCTCGGGCCGTTTACCTCTAAACTGAAGGATGATGTTCAGCCAAGGGAGTTGTTTACTGAGCTTCGGGTTCCGAATGCAAACCCTACTCGGTCGGTGTACCGCTCTCGTGAGATGGCCGACACCGCTAGGAATTATTATAACGACATTCAACATGATCCTGGTCCTGACTCTCCTGGCAGACGTGCGTCCATTGATGAAGTTCTTTCACATGTCAACTTTAAGCTATCACAGTCCCAACGAGACTCCTTGACTGCTCTGTTGACGGAGTCCCAAGTACTTGCTGCGCTTACAAAGTCCCCGCGAAATAAGTCCCCTGGCCCTAATGGTATTCCCACTGAATTATGGAAGAAGTTAGCTGAGCGTTTTCGCTTAGGGCTATCTAAGTTCAACATCGTAGCAGTGTTGACGTTACTATACAAGGATATTCAGACCAACGGTGTAACAGAAGGCACTCATTTCGCAGATGGCTGGCTGTGTCCCATCTTCAAAAAGAACGACAAGCGGATGTTGCAGAATTATCGCCCAATTACTGTCTTGAATTGTACTTATAAAGTCTTTACCAAAGCTCTCACTGATCGTCTCGCAGGTGTTGCTCCTTCTCTTATTCATTCGAATCAAGCGGGCTTCATTAAGGGCAGGAGCATCTTTGAACAGATTTGGTTAGTAGACACTCTGCTACCCTATGCAGAGCGGGTTGGACTGAATGGCGTCGTTGTTGGCCTTGATCAAGAAAAGGCCTATGATAGGATCGATCATGACTATCTGTGGTCTGTTCTTCGTACTGCTAACTTTCCTGAGCCTTATGTTGATATGTTGACAAGCATGTATTCACACGCGCATACATCAGTGGTGGTCAATGGATTCACAAGCAGCTCTTTTCTTGTGACTCGTGGAGTCCGTCAAGGTGATCCTCTTTCCTGTCTTCTTTTTAATCTAGCAATTGAGCCGCTGGCATGTATGCTGCGTGACTCCCGCCTGCATGGGATTCACCTACCCGGTATGGCTGAACGCCTTATTGTTTCCCTCTTCGCTGATGATACAACGGTTTTCCTAACCGAGCATGACCGCTTCGAAGATTTGCAGGGAATTCTGGATTTATGGTGTGAGGCCTCAACGGCCCGGTTCAACATTTCTAAAACTGAGATCCTTCCATTTGGGTCTCCCCAATACAGGCGTCGTGTCTGTGAGACGCGCATGGTGTCGCCTCACTCTGTTCCCTTTCCCCCATTGATTCGGGTGGCAGGTCAGAATGAAGCTATTCGTTTTCTGGGTGCTTGGCATGGTTATTTTGATTCTGCTCATACTGTCCTTCAATCCTGGTCTGCCACTCTTGACAAGATCGAACGTTCTCTAACGGCATGGTCAAAGACACGCCCTACCCTCCGTATGCGTGCCGCAATAGTACAAGCAGTAGTCGGTGGCAGATCCTTGTTTCGAACGATGGCTCAGGGTATGCCCAGCTCCGTGCTTACTCAATTGAACAACATGATCGTGACTTTCTGGTTTAACTGTGACCAGCGCTGCCGTGGTCGCGTTAGTGTCCCCATGCTCCATGCTCCGCGAAGTGCTGGTGGTATGAATCTTCTCGACCTCTCCCGGCGGAACGAGGCCGTTAGCCTGATGCGCTTGCGTTCTTACCTGCGAATGGCTCATCGTGCTCCTTGGGCCGTGGTTGCTGATGAGCTTCTCAAATTAAATATGACTGCTAGTGACAGCCGTCGCCTTAACAACTTCACGGTTGACAACATGTTTCTTCAAGGATGGAACGTTGCATTAAAGGGCCCAAATAGTCATCTCTCCCCAGCCATTGCTGATATGGTACGTGTCGCGCGAAAATATGGTGTTCGCTTCGATGGTCTATGGCCCTCTGCTGAGGTTCGTGGCTCCTTACCTTTGTGGTTCCATTTTGCACTTGACTGTCGTTCCGGTGTTAATACTGAATGCGCCAGGTGTATGAGGCTCACCCACAATATTCAGACCGTGCATGATGCTGTCCAGTTTGTGCGTCGCATTGCCCATCCGTCCCACATGCGAGCTCG
This sequence comes from Hymenopellis raphanipes, assembly GCA_003314085.1. Lineage (NCBI taxonomy): Eukaryota > Fungi > Basidiomycota > Agaricomycetes > Agaricales > Physalacriaceae > Hymenopellis > Hymenopellis raphanipes. The sequence goes on along the minus strand of QLPD01007926.1, from coordinate 24,132 downwards.
TGCGTGCAAGTGTCCAGATTGTGCAGCCGATCGTCACGCTGGCTGTACCGCCCCATTCCTGTGTGTCCAACATGCGTCTTCACTGCTCAGCAAACTGCCGCCGAAATGGGATCCGCGTAATATGCTCTCACCTTTCCGAGACTTTGGCGCCGAGCTCGCTGTTGGAGCACCTGATGTCGCCTTGCTGGGCAATCTCCGACGTGACTATCCCACCTTAACCTCTTTCCTGCCTCATGTTGACCTTCTGTCCATTACTGATGGCTTTCGAGTGTTCGTGAATGCCTCCGTCTGTGCGACTCGTGGTCTTCCTTCTATACGCGCGCCTGATCCACATTGCTTTCCTGCTCATATTGTTGTATACACCGATGGTAGCTGCATTGAAAATGGTTCCCAGAATGCTTGTGCTGGAAGTGGCATCTGGCACTCACCTAATGACATTAGAAACATGTCTCTTCGTGTTCCGGCGACGCTCGCTCAGACGAGTCCTGTAGCTGAGCTTTATGCTATACAATATAACCTCGCCGTCTGCCCATCGCGGTCCCTGCTGTGTAATGTCACTGATTCTCGCTTGGCGGTCAACGCCTTAACTGTGTCTTTTCCGAAGTGGGAAGATCGCGCGTGGTTAGGTGTTAAGAACCGTGAACTGATACAGTCGTTAGTGGCTACTATGAGGAAGAGACGTGGTCTGACCGCTTTTCGCTGGATTAAAGGCCACTCAAATGATCTTGGTAATGACGGCGCAGATGCTTTGGCGTGTAAAGGTGCTCTCTTGCCTGCTGTCCCTGACTGTACCCTAAGGCTCCTGCCTGGTGGCCTGCTTCTACAGGGTGCGAAGTTGTCTTCTTTATCAGTGAGAGTCGCATACCAGTTAATTGCTGAACGCTCTTCGCCCACTGTGACAAAGACCTGTGTGCATAACCTTCAAATGATCCAATCGGCTATTGAGGATAGGTCTGGGGTAAAGCCTGCTTGGTCGTCAATATGGAAGGCGCTCGACCATAAAGATCTATCCCGTAACACCCGCCAGTGGATGTGGTATGCAGTCCATGGTGGATTTAAGCTCGGAAGAAGGTGGTTGCACATACCTGGCTGTGCTGATCGTGCTTTTTGCCAACATTGCCGACGTGAAGATACAATGTCCCATATTCTGTTTGAGTGCTTGGTCCCTGGCCAGGCTGAAATTTGGCGTCTAGTGCGTTGTGTAGTGGAGGCGAAGAAAATTGATTGGTGGGAACCCACCCTCGGCCTCGTTCTTGGAGCGCCCTTGATCCGCATCAAATCTAGTTCGCGGAAACCCTTGCCTGGCTCTGCGCGTCTGCTTAGAATTCTGCTGTCTGAGTCTGCACACCTGATTTGGACCATTCGCTGTGAGCGTGTAATGACAAACCAAGGCTCGAGTGACAAATGGTTATCTGTACCTCGCATCGAGAACTTGTGGAAACAAACGATAAATGAAAGGATCAAGCTTGACCGTTTGATGACTTCTAAACCTTGCTTTGGAAGCTCCGCTCTGTCTGTGCGCACAGTGGCCAATACATGGTCAGGTACGTTACGGGATGAGGGAGCTTTGCCTGCCCAATGGGTACGGCAACCTGAGTTTTTAGTGGGTATACGCACCCCCCCTCACAGTCGTCCCCCTGGCGGCCCGCGTTGAGTCCCACACTGGCTGGATCCCTCCCAGTCGGGCATATGCCTTTTCTCAGGGTGGAGGCTCCCTCACCCTTAACCTACCTGTAAATATCTATCTTATCTGGGTGTATTCTCAGACCTTAAAGCGGATCGCATGGTCCTCACCAAGTGAGCGCTGTGTAGTCCTATGCTTCCACAAAAAAAAAAAA
>QLPD01007926.1:0-22273 GCA_003314085.1 Hymenopellis raphanipes | reverse complement strand
AAAAAAAAAAAAGTCGTCCTCGGCGTCGGCGACGATGAGCACGCTAATTCTTTGATTCCAGCGGGCGCAACGTCGCGAACACACCACATTGGCAAGGTCATTGACGAGATCAGCATACAGGCCATTACACTACAACTACCAGAGCCGCGGTCGCATCTACCGACGCCTACGTCGGAGCCAGTGTCGATTGCGATATACACAGCCACCGATACCCCTCAGCGATCACCGTCCCGACGCACCGCGGCGGACTCTGAGTTTCCACGTGTTGTCGTGGTTAATCCGACCCCGAATCTTACGCCTCATCCTACGCCCCCCACCACTCCCGTGCTTCCACCTACATCTGCTGCTCCATTACCTAATAATATCTCTGTCTCTCAGCTACCCCCCCACGATCCTCCCACAGACCCGTTACTTCGCTCAAGCCATCCGTTGTTAAATTCTTCCCTGGATCTCCGTCGTCGTCTTCCGAGTCCTCAGAGTCGTCATCGACGAGGACAGATAATACACCAGAACCTACCCAGCCTTCCTCGTCTTCCACCACCGCCGATATTCCTCCGTCCGACATTCCACCGTCTCTCTGTCGCACAGAAACACTTCCTACTTCCCTCTACGATGCCGACAAGGTCTCGCAATCCATCGCTCGGAATGCCCGGCGATCCACAGGCAACCGAGTTCAAAAGGTGGCGACTCATGCCCGCATGCCATCTGTCAAGGATCGCGAGTCCCTCGAGGCCGAAGATTGTGCTCTGGCAGAGCAGCAACGCCTCGAGCACGATTTGGAGGCCAAGTGGAGGCGAGAGCATGAGGAGAGGCAGAAACTAATTACTTGGGAGAGGGAGATGGAGCTTGAGAGCCAGAGACGAAAAGAGAGGGAACAGGAGGACAAACGGCGAGAGGAGCGCGAGAAGGAGTCGCAGAAATTGCGAGAAGCGGAGAGGTTGAAGGAACTCGAGTGCGCCAAGCTCCAGGCGGAGCAGGACAGTCTATTGCGACGGACGGCGTCTACCGGACATTTACCCACACAGGACACCGCCATTTTCGATTTTACCGAAGAAGCACAGAACGATGCACAGCACGGTTTGCAGCCTTCGGGCTCTTCGCACCCAGAACTCGCGCGCACTGCTTTTGGTCTTAACCGAGCCCTCAGTCCCCCCAAGGCCTCGACTTCTTCGGCGGCAACCACCAAGACCCGCTCTCGCGATAACCAGCTTTTACCCTCCGCGCCGAATTTGCAGGCTCTGGCGTCTCAAAAGGCGGCGATGCGTATGCAGAGCACCTTGAAGGGCGCCTTTACGCCGGTACATCAGGGCAGTCCTTCCAAGAGCGAGTCGTCCAAGGGTTCGTCGAGTCGGAATAGCAAGCAGCCCTCGCCAAAGGCACACCCGAACGGTGTCAAGCAGGCTCCTCCTCGTACTCGTTCCAAGTCGCCGTCGAAACCTCCCGCTCCTCCGAGTCTTAAAGGCAAGGAAAAGGAGAAGCAGAAACAGCACTTGACGAGGACTGGACGGCCGTTCGAGTTATTGTCTTCTGACGAGGAAGAGGAAGACGGGGACGATGACGATGATTGGACCTCGGCTGACGAAGCCGACGAGGTCGAGGACGTCGTGGTGCTTCAAGCTTCGGTAAGATTTTTTTCAGTGATGGAATATCGTGTTTACATGGTTGTAGACTCGACCAAAGGCTCGTTCACATTCTCCGCCACCACCTCCTCCCCCGCCAATAAATCATCGGACTACGCGGAGTCGCCGACAAATGCCCGCCGACATGCAGAAGCATCTGCGCATGGACGAACTTCATCACGCGTTCGAGGAGGCCGAGCGCCAGAAGGAGACGTTTACTTTCAACAAACTGCCGAAGCGGAGCTACTCAAATTTATCACGGACGAATTCTGGCCTCTTGAGCCAGCTTATGCATCCGGATCCGCAGGCTTTACCCGACGTGTATCGACGGGGCTATTCGAGTGGGGATCTGACGGAGAAACCACGGCCGCGCGCACCCCAGTTGCATCCCAGCCAGAGCGCAGCGGCATTGCCTGTAGCAGCGCAGGTGCACGTGGGAAGCGTACGGAACGGTGGTACCATCAAGACGGGCGATTATCGACCGAAAGCTCGGCCCAACGAGGAGGAGATGGAGGATGAGACCGATGGCGAGGACAACTCGCTGAATGTGTCCAATTCGGTCGCCCAGGAGAGGCTCAAGGCGATCTTTGGGAACATGCGAGGTGGGGGCGCGAATGCGAACGCGAACAAGGTGGCGCCGATACGACCGCCTCACGTGGAACGTCGGGAGAAGAAGGTTGCGCCCAGGACGCAGCCTACTGTGCCTGCTGAGCGTCCGGTTGCACCTGCGGCCGCAGCCTTGGAGCGTACGATGACAGAGCCTGTCGCTGTGCCGACGTTCCCTTACAATCTCCCGGTGTCCGCCATCCCCGTATCGCCGCGTACCACGCGGCAGTGGATGCTCCGCACGGAAATGTCGGAGAGCGTGCGTACGAATTTGCTTTGGCAGCGCAAGATGGATAAGCAGTTAATGCCGCCCCCGCGACGGAATAAGAGCAGTACAGCGATCTCCACGATACCGAGTGTGGTAAAGTTGACGGAGAAGAAGGCGCCTGTGGATGGGGGCTTCATGGTTGAGCAGGAGCGGGAGGAGGCGCGCGATGAGATTCGGCGGGTGAATCTGATGCGCAACAAGAGCTGGGCGGCGGATTATCATCCTGGGCCGCAGTGATTTCTCAACGCTCCATACTCGTTCTCTCCTTTGTTATGGCTTACGAATTCTGGACGGTCTTAATGTAATGGGCTATTGTTTCGTGTGTACGACCACTTGTTTATCTTTCTCTCTTTGCTGTCCGTGTTTTTTTTGTCTCTTTTGTTTTGTTAGCATTACTTAGCATCCATCATCCGTAGCAGCAGCAACTTACTTGTACGATTATTTTCATTTGGCATTCGTTAGTACATAGTTTAATGTGGAGTTCGAACATGATTCTGGGCTGTGTTTCCGAGGATCCGAGGTACGCCACAGCACTATGGGCGTGTGTTTCCCGCTGGAATGCGCCGTTTATTTCGCGGCTTTTGGTGGCGGTCTCGAATGAACGTCTGGTTGATTTTGTGAGTGAAGATTCTAGCTTGTGCACAGGACACGGGCTCGTGTTGTCTACGGCCGCGTTGATAGGTATGGTTGAATCTTGGTGGAAGTGATGTTAACCTTCGTTGATAACGACGTCGATAGTCTTGCTACAAGTGACTTGACTTGACTTATGAACACAAGAATTGTGTAGGGTAGTGTTCGTACTACATGGATCACCGTTGATGGATGGGTACTTCAAGGTTGTGGTAGACAAACTGGATTAGGTGGCCTCGGTGAGTCTAGTACATCGAACTCGAAAGTTTCCAGACTCGACACAAAGTGGAAGGTAAGCCGGTCATTAATTGATTGACACTACTACTAGTAAAGGATACGGACAACTGTACTAGTTTCAAGTACGGGATTATGACATCCCATCCCATCCATCTATCATCACCATCGCAGTTTCCCGTGAAACTGATACCCCAACATTCAGTCTGGGGTTTCCTTCCCTCACTGGTAGCGATCCCCCACCCACCTTGTCCCTCGCGTGATGCGAGATTCTCTCCCCAACACCGCGCCCAACATTTCCTTCTCACCTTTGCACTTCCTCACCTCAACGAGTAGCTTACTCCCCTCCAGTACGGATGCGGGTGTACACTCAAGGGAGTCGACGAGGCGACGTGCTTGAGACAGGTAGAGGGTACTTATCTCTGTATGTCCTCTTCTCATGTCGGAGCGAGTGCTTGAGGATAGTGGCGCCGTGGAGCACTCTTGATGATGTTGAGGTCTTAAGGGCATCCATCCTTACTCTTACGGGTGCGCGTGCGAGGACGTTGTCGCGTTGACGAGTCAGTTATAAGCTAGGTGCGGTTATTAGTACGGTCAGCGAGGGGAGAAGAACGACTTACCAGTATGTACCTGAAGGCCGCGTTAATACTAGTATAGACTAAAGTAATATAACTACTGTGCGTGTACGAACCGAAAACTAACAACCTTGAGTCGTAGTATGTATACACATTAACCAAATGCTCGGCCTCGAGCTTGGAGACACGGCTAAGCGTGTCCCGCGTGATATCAGTCAAAGTCTAGTAAGACGGCAACGTTAGTATGTACACAATGTCTACGAGTTCCATGACAGGCTTACCAAGTCGTCAATCGAGAGCATGTCCAACACCACTCAGCACCCGTTGATTGAGATGGAAGTCTAGTCAAAAATAAGAAAGTGAGAACACGAGTGAAAAGATAAAAGATCACCATGTCGAAAGCGCCGCGATCCGCCACGCTGTACGTGGCCCATGTCGACAATATCCCGTGTAATGTCAAAGTCTAGCAGGATGGCAACGTTAGCATGTACACGACGTCAACGACTATCAAGAGAGACTTACCCAAGTCGTCAGTCGAGAGCATGTCCAACACCACTCGAAACCCGTTGAATACAAGTCTAGTCAAAAGTAAGTACGTTAAGAACACACTCGAAAGATAAAAGCTCACCGTGTGTTGAGAGCGAGGCGATCCTCCAAGCCGTACGTGATAGACGTACATCCCAGCGTTGGTGGAGAAGTCGGATCGTCACCGCCGCCCACGAGTTGCACAGTCATGGCGACGGCATGTGCTCTACTTCCTGTCCCTACGAATGCCGCCTCTCTCCACGGGCCCACGACTGAAAGAAGACATCAGTACACTATGAAGAAATGTTATAAATTTAAGTACCTCACCTTTGTACATCGAGGCCGAAAACGACGTGCTCAATTCATCTTCAAGGGAATCCCTCGATGAAAAGATGTCGGCGGTCATAGTCCAGAGGTCGCGTTCCATATCCCGTGCGACGGCGAAGGGTTTATACAGCCGCCGTATAAAGGCAAGCGCCGACGTCCAAGCCGTGTGACGAAGGAGTACAGACGAGTCGTCGTCAACGAATCCGTACTGTTGAGCCTGTTGTTAAATTAAATCAGAGTGACAGTGTGGAAATTGATTGGAAGACTTACCGAACAGTAGCGAGAGAAGCGACAGCCTCCAGCCTGGAGGGATAGCACTAGTAGTAGTCTGTTGATGGCTTTATGGCATCGGCTGGGTGATATCAGGACTCGACCCCGCCACCCCGACAACTGTCCGCCTTGAAAGCGCGATGATGATGATATCGCTGGCACCTTGGAAGCGGTTAATTAAGCAGCTTCAACAGTATCAAGGTGACGCACAGAGGGAGATGTGCAGAAGATGTCGGGCAGAGTAACGCCTATAAGAAAGATTTCGTTAAAACCAAATTCAAGTTGGACATGGTATACTCACCTGTTCCAGTGAGCTCAAGGCTGTAGAGCTTTACAGCTATCGAGGTATGACCTCCATATCGCCTTCAGAAGGTGCCGTCCCGACGCCGCGCTCTCGATCCCGCCAATAAACAAGATGATGACGAAAGTGGTGAGACCAGTAGTCGAAATAGCAGGCCCCGAGTGCCGTCACGCCGACGAGAAGGATGCGTCATGAAGACGACGTCCACAGGCAGCGTTGTGTGCTCACCTCCAAGCCAAAAGGAACTTCGAGTCCAAGTCGACGAACACAGAAGACTTGCAGCGCAGGGGGAGGCTTGGTGTCAGTAGGAGAGTATGACGATGGTGTAGACGCCGCTCCATCTACCCATCCCGACTTGCTAGAGGAGGACCAAAGTCACAAACCACCGGCTGTCTTCATTTTCTGCCAAATGAAGTGGTGTGATTATTTGAGGATACTCCGGGTGCTGGAGGAGGAGTCGGCGTTGGCGACGGCTGTATTTGAGTAAAGCCTTCCCCGTTCAAGCGGTCACCTCCTTACCAACATGGACCCCCACACTCAAATGCACCCAGAATCGCTCATTCCGGCCCTCAAGCGTATGCAAATTGTTACAGTGAGCAAGCCATCGCTCGACGACATCCATATCTATCATTCATTCATCACTTAGCTCAGTCATATCACGAAACAATAACACTCACCCATCCGATACACGCCCCCATCCCCCTTGATTAAAAAGAAATACCCAATCCTCTCATAATCGCACTCATGCAACGCCTCGTGCTCGTGCTCATCCTCAAATACCACCCCAACCCCACCCCCAAAACGCCTTCCTCTCCAACAAAACCCCGCCTCTAGAAACCGCCTCAATACTCTTTCCCCCGAGGGCCCATCATACCCGACCTCGGCATAAAACGGCGCCTTCCCCTCAGCCTCCAAATATGCCTGGGACGGCGAACCTCCGTGAAAGTACGCCCGTGCAGCATGCGCCAGCTCATGCACCATGTTCACTACCACGACAAAGCCACACCCACAGACCTCGGTGCACGTTCCAATGCTCTAGCAATTCTCCCATGGATGAGGATCATCCCAGAATAGGCATGATATCCACTTCGAAAGGCGGCGTCTCCAACATGATTTGATCGAGACGAGAACGAATCTTCCAGTCATCGAGGAAGAGCTTGGGAGGGACGAAGTCCAGGAGGAAGGACTCGTAGCGACAGACAGACTGGACACCAGCTGGTAAATGTTCCGTCCATGGTATGCCTCGGACTGTACGGGTGGCATGAAGTACGAGGGCGACTGACTGTGATGGGAGCGGAGATCCGTCTGCGGACTGAAAATGTCTGGTGCGGGAGTCGGAGGGGGGACAACGTAGTCCGTGGTTCTCTGTCGGGAGTAGTCGTAGTCGTAGGATGGGCTTGGCTGATACATGTTGATGGGTAAGAAAGGTGGCTGCTACCAAGAAATTTAGTTGGCTTTTATAGGCTGAGGGTCTGATAATCAATCACATCGTGATATTGTTGATCCCTGGTGGTCTGCGTGTGAAAAGCGAGTCATAAAAGCTATAAGTGCGTTGAAGAACAAATAGACGGGGCAATCAGAGTGGGGACTCTTCCATGAAACTTCTTGTGCAGAAGGCGGTTTTTTGAGAAAAGCGAAGCCAAGTCGTTCTTGTGTGAAACATCGAGTACTAGAAGGAATAAGTTGACCTTCTTGAGAGAGATGCAAGTCCAAGTTTTTGAACCGAGTTTTGATGATGATCGCGAAGGACAACGTACCTTAAATCCGATAACTCCGTCCTTCCTCCCTGCCCAAAACGTCCATCATTCTTCGCCATGGCTGGCTGATCCCGACTTTCTGAGCTCACGGATACGCCATTGTTGTGCAGCTTTGCACTCATACTCCACCAGGACAAATTGGATACCTGTGTTGAATCTCTGGCGATCCTTCAGCCAGTGACGCGCTCTGTGCAGGTCAAAAAATCATGAATCCAGGCGAAGTCGTCGTATCTCGTTCTGCTTGGTTCACTCGTCAATAAGAGTGCTACGCTTCTTTTTTTCAGGCGATGAATCTTTATTTCTGTGCCAGTCTCTATTTTTCACTCCCGCTGATAACGCGCTGCCGTTGTCGCTTTGATCTCACTGCATACTGTATGCTTCACGTATCTCTTGGTATTCACGACGTCGCTCATGTGAAAAATATCTTAGAGTGCGCTGTGAACGCTCCTTTGATTCAAGCTTTTACAGTTTCTTGCGCCACACTTACGGACCTGTGCCCGGACCTCACTGGAGAAGCGATGGATCTCAGCGTATATACACTTAAAATGCCACACTCTTTTCGTGTAATCTATTCGAGGAGATCCGTAAGTCCACTTTCTCCTTGCTTCTTCCGTCACATCCATGATTACAGCTAGCTGCAAAACTATGTGAACTCCGAAGCATTTCATCACGACAGATTTCTTGCTCAGGTACTCATCGAGAACGGCCGATTCGCAAGATCCGGATGCTCGAAACGACGGGATTGACCCAACCGTAGTAATAGGTCACTCCGGAGGCGTCTCGGTGCACCTTTCCCTGAGTAGAAATTGTGAAGAGGTAAAATGACAAACAGTTCACATAGTTTTGCAGTTAGCTGTACTAACCACCATGACAAGGCCTTGGCTTGAACAACGATAACAGGAGCGTTACCTGCTTATTGACTGCGCCCATCCATGCGAGCAACAAGGGCTACTTATTGACATGGCACCCATCTCTTGGTTCCAGGTAAGCAGCTATTATTTCTACCAGCCGTTGGTCGTCAAACCGATTGCACTGCTCGTATGACTGCTGTCTTCATCATCTTCGCGCAGTCGACGTCGTATCACGGTCGCGCTCTGATGGGCATTTCTATTGCCGCAGTTCATCTGATCTTCCGACTTTCGTCAATTGTTCTCATGTCCATCCAATCAAGTCTGATTCCAAAAGATGACTCTCTTCCACAACGTGCCACACGTCAAGGTCGTCCGCTGCAACCAAATTTCACGCACGTTACTTGGCCGTTTTTTTCGTGGAGACCTACAGTGTCCGACCCATTCGATTGCGGCTCTTTTCCTCTGGATTTTACGCGCTTCTTCGTCTGCAAGCCATTTGATGTGGACACGTGCGTTCTGTACGTGCCTTGTAACTGTTGTAATAATCGGAAGGAAGATTCTCATATTCTCTCTGCAGACCGCTCGCAGCCGCTCGCCCAATGAATGGACGTCGAGCATGTGGATAGCGAGCTCATCGTCACATGTGGAACGTGCGCGCCGGGGGCGTAAAGAACCCGAGGACTGCTTATAAGAGACGGATCGACGGGGGAAAATCCTTTGAATCCTGTTCATTGTCGAATATGGTTCACTCCATGATGGGAGCCGCCACTCTTTTCTTGCTTCTGTCCCAATCCTCCTTGGCAGCGACCACCTCTGGAGGGCTCTCCTTACTGAGCCTGAATGTCCCTGGTCTCCCTGGTATGTGTAGTTATCAACTTCTTCGAAAGTCTCTGATGATCGCCCAAGAACTGTTGTCAAGCGGAGACCCTGCGGTGAATACGCCACTCATATCTGTCCGGCTCCCCCCTACAACGTTATCAACGTCCAAGAGGATTTCAACTATCACGCTGCTCTCTATGCCGACGACACTCACCCGTATCGCACCCCAAAATCAGATAATTTAACATTGTGCTGCGCAGTACTCCTCTAACTAAGCTTCCCCAAGTGGTGTACCCTTCGGATCAGGCCTAAACACTCTTTCTGATTTCCAGTACATCGACTTGGAGCGCACCACTTGGGATGACTGCAACTCGAACGACGGGAACTGTCTCACGCCCAAGGGCTTCACATACGTTCGCATCCGCGTGTCTGACGGGATGTGGTTTGACCTGTACAACCTCCACACGGACGCGGGCTCGGACGATGGTGAGCGCGTCGCGCGCCAGTCCAACATCCAGCAGGTCATCGACTACATCCCTACCTGGTCCGCGGGCATGCCGATCGTTGTCATGGGCGACACCAACTCGCGGTACACGAACGCAGTTGACGGGGCTTCACTCCACAATTTAATCGACAGCAATGGGGTTGTGGACGCGTGGGTATCCACTATCAGAGGCGGATCGTTCCCCGCTGCCGGCACCGACGCGCTCGTCTGCGCATTCCCTTTCCCTGATGGGACGACGCAGGCTCAGATGGTGGCTTGTGAGGTCGTGGATAAGATCTTTGTTCGCTCTGGGACGCCTACCACGCTTACTACCACTACCTTCACAAACGAGAACGACGCGTTCGTGGACGATTCCGGCGCGCCTCTCAGCGATCATTACCCCATCTCTGCCACTGCGTCTTGGAAGCTTTCCAGCGCGCTTCGTATGGCAGATCCCGTGGGTGGCCCTCACGGGACGCCATTTAATGACCTCGGCTCCGCCCTTACTGCGTCTGCTGTTCCCAAGATCACCTCCATCACCATTCGTGGCGGAAATCGCGTCGACGCCGTGTCATATACGCTGTCATACCCCAGCGGATCGTCGTCTACTATCACACACGGCGGCACTGGAGGAACAGCGAACACCTTGTCTCTCGGCTCAGGCGAATACATCACCAGCGTGTTCGCCTGTAGTGCAGAGTACAACAGTCACACGCGGGTGTTCTACCTACAGTTGACGACCAACCGGGGCAAGGTCGTGTCCGCTGGGAAGACAACGAGTGATTGTTTGACCACCACCGTGCCCACTGACGTCGGAAGTGGAGGCGCATGGGGTTTGGTTGGATTCTGGGGTCGGTCTGGGGATGAGGCGGATCGATTGGCGGCAATTTGGGGCGCCGCGTATTAATTGTAGGACTCTCTATTGTTGTTGTACGATGCGTGGCTTTACTTTTCCTTCACCTGGACTTACTTTATGCATCTCGAAGCTCGTCGATTACGGTTTTACCTATTATGTCGCGTAGGAAGAGTGGTCTAGGTGTTGTTCGGAATCTATTATCGCCTTTCTTCCTTTGATCATCGTATCGAATCATATTAGCAACATACCGGTCGCGGTCTAGCCTGTTACCATGTTCTGTGAAGGGACAGAAAGAAAGCCTTCGATTTGCCTTGCGCGGTTAGAAAGGATAACTTTTGTCCTCTTCTTTATCGATCTCGGACGACGACTAAAAGTTTGTATCCTTCAAACTCGCGAATATACTAAAATCTAATCGAACATCTGTAGACAGATGATGGACGTGAGCCACAAGCTCAATAACTCGTGGATCTGGGATGTGGAGGCGTTCCCTGAGGAGGCTCAAGCCGTCTGTTTCCCTGCGCGCATCTGCGCTATACATGCCGTCGCGTACTTGAACGAAGGCGACCAGGCTGAGGTTGCAAGACCACCCGTAAATCACTGGGCTTTCATCGTCGACCTCATACCCCCAAGCGGTGTGCCGGTGTCCCTGCGATTCAGCATGGAGTCTGGGGAATCATCAAAATATGCGGGCTCGCTGAATCTCGCCATGCTGGCCGCCATAAATTCGGACGCCTTTGGTCTCCACGCTCACAGGACCTCCGGCGAGTTCACGTCTACCGTGTCTCTACAAGACATCCTCGCATTTATGATGCAGGTGCGTGTTGGCCCTGTTAACGACCTAGGACGCCACTGACCAGGCGTGAAGAGCCATCTCGATTGTTATAAATTCACGGATCATCACGAGGGATGCGCGTATTGGGTGAGCTCGGTGTTGAGGAGGTTAGCAGAAATGCAGTGGATACGGAAGGAGATGAGCGAACGAGTCGATGCTGCAGTTCAATTCTACTATCCCGACAGTCGCGGGAAGTATGGCCAAGCGCGCGCCGTTTCTAAATACTCTCCTGGATTTCATGGCGTCGTGAAAGGCAGTTTCTTCAGTACGTGTTGTCGTCAAAATCGTCTATGAGACTGACTTTCTTCCACAGTGCCCCAATGAATGACTCCGAGACATCTTGAAATTTTACCGTTAATAACTCCCCTTCAGAGCGTTGACCGCAGTGAGCAGCGGCTCTACGCCGCTGCGCCCGCGTTGCGGGCTTCTCACTGCGGTGACAACCGTGACTTCAACAATGATCCCGCCACGCTTGGAGAAAGTATTTCACGACGGACATAGCCTGGACCTGGGACCATTTCGGGAGCATTTGGAGCACTGATCCCGATCTGGATCTGAGGCATTTCGGGCTCAACGGACGAATTAGGAAACTTCAAGACGGGGACCTCGTTCAGGTATGTTCGTTTTGTATCCCTGAATACTACTAGGGCTAACGGAGAGCCTGGAGCCAATATTACGGCTACAGCGAGCAGCGGCTCAACGCCGCTGCGCCCGCGTTGCGGGCTTCTCGCTGTTGGTCGAACTCGGACGTCAAAGCGGAATTAGCGCCACACTTCAAGATTGTCTTAGACACGGCGGAACTTGGCGGGGACGTGGACGCTGGTGAAGCGGGCGGTACGGACTACTTTCATGGACGCTTTTGCGCTGTCTGGTCAGGATCGCTCGCTCGCTTTTGGAAGCATGAGGTTAGTGCTTTCAACATTGCTCGATCACTTCCCGGAGTTAACTCATTTGTAGATGGTATCAACGGCGACTGCGTCGCCGCATCACTTCCCTGTGGCTCGTATATTTGGCGCTGTCTTCTGCGCTGTTTCGGAAAGGGGACGTTGATGGGGTGGAAAGTGGCGTGAACGTTCTTGCGCGGTCGCGACGCCCTTGGCCCATTCTGTACCTTTGAATTCGTGTTCTCGTAGCCGTCTACGCGTAGATTATGACCAGAATAAACTTGATTTTTATACAAAAACCACCTCCGTACGAACGTAAGAAAAGTGAAGCAAACTTGTCGGACTAGCCTTCAAATAGTGTTACTGCGAGCTAGTACAAAATGTCTATTGCAAAATTAGATACAATGTAGACTACTAGAGAACCCCATAATACTGTAGAAAGGTTGGTACAGCATCCTACTAAAACATAGTAAACAGCCAGACTCGGAGAAATCGACGGACTTACCACTATACCAAAAGTTGCCGTTACGACGAAGTCAATCCTGCCGAAATCTCCAAAACCAACTTCTCCAAAACTTCCTTCCAGGGCGACCAAGCGACCCACATGATCGATGCTTAGAACCCTGGAGGCGATGTTCGCGGTGTCACCAGGATGATATTCCGTGTTCAACACGGGATATTTCCTCCGCTCGTCCAGCGGGTATACCAAACTGGGTCGACGTTCTAGAGGTCCTATGCCTTGGGAATTGACGGGGAAATGATGTCTTTCAAGTGTTCGATCCAGGCTGGGTAATGCCAAGTGATCGGCTAAACTTGTCCTTGTACCACGACCATCCCGATCTTGCGGCACTTACACCAATGCGCCCCCTTGCTCTCCCACTGTCTGGCGACTCTCGCGGACCCGAATTTACCTGGATTTTGCTTTCTATCTTACGTACCGCGAATTCCGACGGTCCTTGGAGAACTGGACGCGTTTATACCCCTACTTTGCGTGTCTGCGTCTCTGCAAGGCGTAGTGGACCCTGACAATCGATAGCACGAGGATTTCCTGGTCCCTGTGACGTGTCTGGGGCCTCGACAATCTTATCTCGGCTCTCCTGGATGCGGGGAAATGACGCATGACGTGGTCCTCCTCCTCCGTCCCTCCGACACTTTTGGAGATTGCGCGTTTCCCGTCCAAACTGGTCCCGCCTGACGACGGAGGCACTTGAATATTCTCTGTCTCGACTTATTCCAGGCGTCATATTGGCCATCCATCGCATTTACACGGCAATATTCCGCAATTGGATCTGGCACGAATACGGTTCGTGCCTTTTCCACTCTTCAATCACTTCAGTTTTATCCTGACCCTATACCACTTCATCAGAACGTAAACGGCGACCTATATCCGCGCCCAGAACGGAGAGTAGAGCGCAACGCGAAGCGGTGCGCATCTCCGTCTCGAAATTGGAGATCTGTAAGTTTTCAAACTTCTCCGTTTTTCAAACGGCTCAGTGTGACCGCCCCATCAGATCAGGGTTGACTCCTTGAAACAGATCCGTTCTTTTGGAAGCTGGAAGATTTGAATGAGTACAATGGGATACTTGGTGCTGTATTCACACCGGGACACAATTCTTATTGGTTTTGGTTCTCTGAATTGACGTGGCTTCGACGAAGTTTATGACTCAAATGTTATGCCTCAAGGTCGAATACTTTCGCCGCCGTTACGCGCTCAGGGAGGTTAATTCGCGTAGGACGTTGGAAACGGGTTCCCGTGGCGTCCGAATAATTTTCAACAAGTTCCGAACTTCTCGCGTCAATCAATGTTCCAGGATCACGGCGCCCGATTACTGGACTCCTTTTACGTTTTGCTTGGAATATCCGCCTGCCCAAACGCAATAAAAGGCGAGAGGATTCCACCAAAATCATCATCCCCCACTTCCTTTCTTTCCTCTCTTCTCCTCTTCTCTCTCATTTCTTCTGCTCACTCCTCTCATCACTCTGTACACTTCTCTATTGTTCTATACATACTCTGGTCGTCGTCGACGACGTCCTCGCCATCTTGTTCCCGACGCGTCTGAAAACGTGACCCGGCGCTTAAAGTCACGGGTAGGCCTCTTTCTTCCCACCACCATCTCACTTTGTTGACTGCACTCTTTCTCTCAGTTCCGCCGCCGTCTCGCCATCGTTTCTCATGCATACCAGCGTTCTGGTAGGTCGTCGACGTTCTCCCTTGTCGCCGAGCTCGCTAACCAGTTTTGCCCACAGAGTTTCTTGACCATCCGCTACCTCGACAGCGACAAAGGAGGCGGGCCCGACGGCGCTGTGGACTCAGCATATATACTGGCTGCTCGGTACGTTTGTACCGTCTTTCCACCTATTTCTTGTGCTCATCGTTCCCCAGATTTTGACTCGTCCTCCAAAACGTCGCCCTTGTATCACTACCACGTCGAGCATGGCCTTACGCTATCTCTGGACTCGACGCCGACGCTGGCCATCATAAACCTGGTCGTATTCACCCGCCCTCGCTGTGGATTCTTGGTACGTCTCAGAGCCTTCATACCGTCTTCATCCATACTAATGAAATGACCTTAGTGCGCTGTTATCTTGCGCCAAAGCCCTACCTTGGCCCTCAGAATTGAATTCCTCCTACAGCGAGGAGGACACCTGGTCCCAAGGTGAGCTCGGTTATCCCGTCGCCGTGTTTATCGTCTGACTGATTGTCTCCCTTGTAGCCTTTACGATTCGCGATATTTGAACGCCTTTGGTCCTCGACGACAAGTGTTGATGTTGCTCTGTTCTGGATTCCTCGACACAAGGTAAGCTGGACGGTCGGCTTGCTACCCAGCTTTACTGACGATGCTCTTCATTAAAGACGACGTTCATCGCACTACGAACATGGACTTCGTTCCACCACTACCCTCGAGCTCCCAAGACGGTCTTCGGTCGGGTCTGCCGTCTCCTTGTTGGATAGTTCATTGGGCTCCGCGCTAGTGAACGACAGTTGGGCTACGAGCCGGCTGGCATCCTCAAGCTATCATACTTGGTGTGTTGTTTAAGTTTATTGTATGTCCGTGTCAGCTAACCATTCGTTGAAGCCCTAATCGACCAGACTGTGAATAAACTCCACGAGTAAGTTGACGCGATGTTTCCTTAGCCCTTGAACTCACCCGTTAACCCGCAGACTCGCTTTGATTTGGTTTAACTCTTAATGGTACGTGGTTCGCTTCACGGGTTATATCTACTGACTCGACATTGACTAGCCGGACACAAACGATTCACCAGTCCCTTCAGAAATGAGCCGACAACCTCACGCGATGTCCCTCATATTCACCCAACGAAACAGTCGCGTCTACGTCAATCTTGAGGACTGACTTGACGGTGGTAGGTGTGTCCGGTTTAATTTCCTCAAACCATTCGTGTTACTGACTGACTATCCGGGTAGACTCTACTACACTTACCGGGAAGTTGTGAACACCCGTATATCCCTCGAGCCATCACACCAGTTTATCGCAAAGCCGTCAATTAACCACCCGTTGCAGGGATCCCGAATACAACTTGACTGGTAAGTCGACACGTTGTTTACTCGCGTGTTGAACTAATCGTTCATGAACAGACTCGCCAGGATCTGAACTCCCTTCGGCTACAAGACTTGTGAGTGTCGCTTTTGTTGTCGACTTAAACCGAAACCTACTTGACATCAACCCACAGATTATAACACTGGTACCCTCATGAGACGGGTGCGGGCTCGCGCACACCAAGACGGTCTTCGCTACGAACGGTCAAGTTTGCTTTTTGAGGAGAGCAGTTCACTCGGCTTCATGCCGGTGAACAACAGTACGGCTACACGCCGACTGTACATTCCTTGCAGAATCCGGATGGAAAGAGTCGACTGGTAGGTCGATACACTATTCATTCGGACCTTGACTCACCCATTCGTGCACAGACCCACTTGAAACTCGGCTTACCACTAGCACGGTAAGCTCGTCACTTCAACGAGCTTCTTGGAGACTAACTTGACATTTAGTCTCACCAAGGACGGACATCGTCGCTGTAGACGTGATCTCAAGTGAGTCCTTGACCATCATTGATCCCTCACTTGACTGACTGACTCTTAAATTGACTAGTAGGACTCTCGAGAAGGCAGACGCGAGCAACGCGAGCACAGCGGCGAAGGCCGCTGCTGCCTTCTGTCCTCCAACGAAAGGTCAATTTCCCGTGATAAGTATTGACGTGGGACTCATGGTCCTCTCAGATCTTCTTATCTCACTCTCGGCGTCGTACTGGGCTGACGTCGTCGTCGTTCTGGTATCCGGGACTTGGATTGTGTTTCCGATTCGGTCTTCATTGACTATTGACTCTGGTATGTTGTCTCTCGAGTCCTTTGTGTTCGCCCAATTCCTGACACGACTCGATTAGTTCAAATAGGTCTACATCAATGAGACTTCGACTACACGAATTCGAGTCGAATTTGTAGTCTCGACTGACTGGTAACGCCAACGCGAGCCTAGACGCCTCTACCATGCAGTTGTAGATGTGCGTAGTAGCCCGCCGTACTTGTGAGTGTCAACTTTATTATCGACTCAACCCGAAACTTACTTGACGGCTAGCTTGACTATTCGAGTACTACGGCGACGGACGGTTTAGCGATACCCGTAGAAATGGACTTCTGTTCTCGGACTACTTTACATTCAATGTAGTTTAGTAATACTTACTGTAGACTACTCGCGACTCATCGCTGAGAGAATACTGGTGAGTACTTGTTAGCTCGCTGTCTTGTACTTGAACTGACCTTTTTACAGATTGTTTTGACTGTACCGTGTGCACCTGGTGAGATCCTCCGGTTACCCGATATCGAAGGAATGGGTGCGTTGCCGATTTCTCCTTTGCTTTAAAGTTGTTTTCATATCAGTCTCTCCGTCCTGCGCGATTCGACCATGGAACGCGACAGGTACGGAGAGTTCTGCCTTTTTCTTTCTGTTCCACTTTCTCTGGGCTCGACTAACCTTAGGCTAACGCCACCGTGTGTCGCGTGTTGAATGTGCGAGCTTGAACAATTGTGTTTGTATTCGTGTGAAGTTCCTCCGTTTACAAGGCTATGCCTAGTATTAGCTTTAGACACTAGGGTACCGCACCCATGATGAAGGTAATCGTACTTAATAGTATTTACTGTTCTTCTGTAACACCAAACCTAGCTAGGACTTGGAGGCGGCAAGTCGGGATGGAAACAAATGGTTGCTGCAACTCGAGAGCAGCATGTCCCAGTGTCGCGTTCATCTGCCTAGCCGTACAAGCGCGTTGTGGTCTGATCTTGACCACTTTTGTAGCTTGTACAATTTGTGTTCAAGTAGTGACCTGTGTAGCTCTTCTCGCTGTTCAATGTTCCTTACTGCTTTACTGTAGTCAGTATTCAACTCGTAGCACCAGAATTCATTTCCTTCATCTGCTACATCGTACTCAAAGTCTTATCTTCAGCTGTGTGAACAACTCTCTCCAAGTTCAAGTGCACAAGTCCACACCTTGCGTAGACTTCCGACTATCTCAATGACACAGCGTCACCAATCCGCACACATCGCGCATGTGGCGCAAGTCACCACCAATCAGACTCCCCTCGCAGCCAAAAACGAATCAATTACAATACCCGACTCCGTACATACTCGCATACTCATAATTACCTATACAGTACCCACGTCGTACATTACAGAAATCCAATAAGATATCACCAAACCACTACGAAGACGGCGGCCCACCGCCACCACCCTGCGACCGCTCACTACTCCCATCCCCAACACCCCCACCCAACAAACTCTGCAAATCAAACGACTCCACAGGCTGCACATAAAATCCCTGCACCGAATACGAACTAAGCAGCTCATCAAGCGAGCACGTATCTACCCAACCGCACAGTCAGCAAACATCCTCCCAACGAACACAGGGAACACTCACTCGACTCTGCAGCGTCCTTCGCCATCGACGCCCTCAACGACGTCTCCGTCGGCGGCGCAGTCTTCAAATCCCGATCTACCACACCGTGAGCATCACCACCACCACATCCACAATGACACTCACTCGTAAACCTCCTCAAAAGTCCCCTATCCGGCAACGAAATAAACGTCTTGAGATTCGCCTGACCCGCCTCCCGTGCATACCCCAATGCCGCCGCCTTATCGTCCAGCACACTGCTCACGTACGATATGCCCGACCAACAGTGCTCCATATGATGTATCGCCTTGATCAGCGCACTCAGATTCTGCTTCGCGAGCGACGTGAGAAGCTGATCCGCCGTGCGCGCGCGCTCCAGCGGTTCAATGCCCAACGCGCTCATTTTCATGTCATGCAGAAACGCGAGACACGCGACGTATATTGGTTGCACGACGAATGGACTAGACAACTAGAGGACTTGTCAATTCATGTCGAAGAGGAATAGAGGAGACTCACATAGCTCTGGCTCGAAAAGAGATCCGCAAACACCAGACATTCGCTGATGGTCCTCGAGCTCGACAAGGACAGCTTGATGGACCGGTCCATGTTTTGCGATAAAGGCGTCTCCATCCCAGACGGACTCGTCAGAAGTTCCGGGTGATAAACCAGCACCATGACGGCGTTGGCCCAAAGGTGCAATGATAGATACGTCCCTCCATGCCCGCGTCCTTCCTGAACCCGAAAATTATCGACAGCCCACTTCATCCCTGGCGGTAAGTCGGCATAGACCGCCACCAGTTGACTCTGCAGCTCCCCAAGCCCTCCGCCGCCATCCGCCGCAGTAGCAACTAGTGTCCGTACGCGCCCCCGCCTGCCATTTAGCACACCAGCTATTCGCCCGCACAGAACCATAAGCCGCACCCAGTATTGAAAGGGTACCGCGCCTGGAATCTCCAGCCTACCAGCTGGATCGGAAACAAAGTCGTCGTCGGTTGGTAAAGGGATTTCAATCATGTCCTCGGATATTGAAGGCGGTCGGCCTGTCGAGAAGGCGAGGATACGATCGGTCACGAAGCGACTCCAGAAGAGGAGTCGCGTCCGAATACAGTGTGCAGCAGATTCGTATATTTCGAAAATCTGCTCGGGGATTAGAGAGGCGAATCGTATAAGAACGCAGAACATACCTCGTGTAGTCCCAGGTCCATAGCCATGCTATAAAGCTGTTAATAGTTGAAGAAGTTGATACGAAAGGGCGTGTACCCAGAAACGACATCGGTTGTCGGCAGATGTAACAGTGGTATAATTAGTTCTTGAGCTTTGGTTATAAACGGCGCAGAAGCCTAACAAAGTATCAGCGATGCTAAGCAATGAACAGAGCACTTACCTTTGCAGGCGACGCGCGCCCAGACGGATGAAATCGCGCACTAAGCGCACATATACCTGCAAAGAAATATCAGAAGCACTCGACTACCAAACCATCCTTACAATTAAGCAGAAACGCCGACATTGTCCCCGTTTCAAGCCTCTCCTCCATCCGCCGTCGGCTGATACTAGGAAAATACGGACTCATCGTGCCAGAAAACGTATCCAACAGCGGAAGATGAACATGGGGCAACGGGAGCCCCGCATCGTCAAACATGGCTTCTGGCGGCTCCGGCGACGCTGGCTTGGAATGTATCGTCGGAACGGGGGCGCTAGCCGTGCCTGCTGTCGTCCTTGGCTGGAGTTTGAGCGAAATCCAGGACTGGAGAAGGGTCAAGGAGATGGACGTCGTTAGCGTACTGAATGGCTGTAAATCCGGACTAGTGGCTGTCAGTTTTGGAGGTAGCGGAGGGAAGGGATACGCACAAATCTGTAATAGTATAAATGCGCGCACGAGACTCGCAGTATGCTTTTCAGGAGGACGGGCAGGAAGTGGGAGAGCAGGGACCACGTCGGGGTGCAACGAGGGAACGACAGGCTCTGGCCATAAACTGTGGGATCGCGCACTCGGGTGTGGGTTTAAATCTTTTTATTGCTGTTAAATACATGGGCTCCTCCAAACGCCATAAACCTGCTCCTACGTGATCGGCTTTAAACCTGCCAGTTGATTAGTCTAGCGCAAGCATCTGCACTGCTGCGTACATACCTAAGCTCTCCATTGATATCCGCCTGCGTCTCTTCTGACTTTGGCTGCCCGTCCGACTGTTGAACTATCCGCGCTGTGTGGTGTCCTGAGGCTGGATCCTTGCCTGCTCGTCGTCCGAGTCGTGCTGGATGGTGTCCTGGGGTGGATTCGTGTCTGCTCGTCGTCGTGGTGGGAAGAAAAAAGCGTGGGTACGTGGCTGTGCCCTGTTGATGGGAACTTGTGGCGTAGTCGAAGTACGCGTTGAGGACAAGAGGGAGAGGGAGTATTATTGCTGGGGTGTCTTCTATGTATTGGGGGTGCTTATATACCTATTTCCTCCCTTTGTTTGGACTGTTTTGGCTGAGTACCGGGTACCTCTTCGTTGATTCACGCATGATGTTCGAAGTTTTTTATTTTTCGGTCACGTGATGGTACTCTAGCTTCATATTGCGGCGTCTACCTAGTACAAACGAGACTACAAAAAAAAGGAACCCCCTCAGGCAGAGTATCTCCACCATGGGGTGTCCAACTCGAAGCCTCCTCCCCACTCAAACTCCCAACCGGGTAAGAACCTCTGTGTGGCGCAAACTCGGACAACCTGGTCCTCGGTACTCGCAGCTGTAACCCGAGCTCGAAACGAACATTTGCGAGTCGTTTTTGCGGACCCGGGTAGCCGCGTATTGAAACCCCAGTCGCGTCCTAGCACAATGTTCAGTTAATCAATAAACTTTCCAAACCCTAGTCAAGACTTACCAGAAGTGTTCACCGTTGTAAGCCGAGCTCGAATATGGCGTAACCGAACATTTCGACGCGTTATGCGGACCCGGGTAAGCGTATTTTGGAGCGAAGCTGAGCCGTGTCTACAATGTCTAGTTAGTAAACATGCTTGCCCAAAAACCCGAATCAAACACTTACCGTCAGAGAGCGGGCCGTAAACAGGCCGAATGTCCATTCGGATGTCGAGTTTGACAGCGGTTGAGCACGTCCTGATGCCGTTCCTAATAAGAACACTCAGCTTCACCGGCCCATACTATAGAAGACAGAGACACATACCGGATACATGAACATATCACAAATTGTTGAGGGCGTCGAGTCAGCGAATAGCCAAGACTCAAACCTATCAAGAACACGATCAATCAGAAGCAAGAACAAACCGAAGAATGACGACTTACTTGAGGTAAGATGAACTGTATCCGAAAGCGGCAATGACCGCTTCGCGTTGAGGACAGAGACTTGAGGTTGGTCGAGAGCGAGGCCCATGATGGCGGAGACAACGATGACGATGGTGACGGCGACGGCGACGAGAGAGCAAGGGAGAAATAGGCAGCACGACGACATGGTGGAAGAAGGAATGAAAGAGCAGGACAGGCGGACAGTGTTATATACCTGTTCGGCTAAATTTCCTCCGCCTTAGAATCGGGCTCCAGACTCCATGGTGATGCGAGTAGTGTTACAAACTCGATCACAAGAATATTACATGGAGATCTTGTCCGTGTCGAATTGTTCCTCCTCCATGAATTCCGTACAGAGAACACAGTTGGAAAGAGCGGCGGTTTTCCTGCTCTCGATACATATATACATTGTCGAGTACAATGTGCCAGCCGTGTAGCCATGAACGGGATCAAGTGAGGTGCAATATTCGGAAGGTCCAGGGGTGACACCGCGCCACAATCGCGGTCCTCGGATATTTCGGCGCTGACAGAACTTGAGGGTTTGAGCGAAAGAGGAAAACAGGTTGAATAGCATTCATTGGTGTCTATCTGCTCGGAAAATCAAGCGCGAGCACGTCGTGATAGGAAATGCATTCAATTCAACCAGAACACAGAAACAAGCGCTACACAAAGAGTCGGCCAGGGGGAGCCGCCTGAATATTGAAAGTGTGTCAGTTTTTGATGATCGAGAAAAGGAAAAATTATCTTGCCTGTAGAATCCCGTGGGCCGTCCTCCAGAATCTGGTCACACAAATCTTCAAACTGGTACCATCGTGACACCCACTGTTCCTCCCCAGATCCGCGTTCCAAGTCGTCGTTGCCATCCTCTCAATGCCGCGCAAAGTTGACGCACAAATGGTACGCTTGTCGCTTCTTCAAGCTTTCTAGAGCTAACGGTTTCTTGAGGTACCCGCTCAATTCGTCCAGAATTGAAATCAAAACGCGACGTCAAGTTTTAAGGGAGGACACGAGGAGGGAGATGCAGAAGTTCGAGTTGAGGAGATTTACAGAGCTGTGGAGCATATACAAGGTGCGTCGCAGTCCGGTTTCGCGAGTACAATGTCGAAAAAGCGTCCTTTCCGTGCAAGAAGACGTCCAGCGTGTCCAACTTCAAAATCCTCGCGATTAAATGTTCCAGGAGTCGTTGGGAGTCGTCTTGAGGAGGAGAAAACAAATTTGGGCATTCCAGACGTCCAGAGGGTTCGACGACATGATA
>QLPD01007925.1:0-18092 GCA_003314085.1 Hymenopellis raphanipes | reverse complement strand
GAGTCGTTGCGGCGCACGATGATGAAGACCCACGTATGCCCGTTCGTCAACGCCCCGCGCACAAATTTCTGACTGTTGAGGTTCGTACCGTCAAATGCAAGAACGGAGCCATGGCTGGAGTACGTACTGCAGGAGAGTGGCGCACGCATACAGCTTTGCGACCGCTTGCGATAGGTGATCCATGAGTCCAGGCCTCTCGTCTGTAGGCTGCGCTTTAACGACGAAGAATCCCGATGCAGGTAGGCGCCGGCGGTCTTGTGTCTCTTGACCTATACGTACGAGCGTAAGTCCGCAATTAGTCGGTCATCCATAGTCACGCCACTAACCACCACCAGCAGCGCTTTCGTTCTTGATCAAATCATGTACAACGCTCATGCGTGCTTTCCCCTTCAGTATGCTCTCTGTGGCGACGAAGATTAAGATCGGACTACACACAATCGATGAGTAGTGTTTCACGCACCGGCGAGAGCCTCCTCAGTGACGAAAGCAACGTAGTCGGTCTTGCCCACCAAAGCCGCCATGACACCCGAATCGCCAGCTGCGCTCGGAATGGCGTCCCACCCCGGGTCCAGAATCATACGTCTTCCCCCGCCCACCATAGCCGAAGCGCGGAACAGGAACCCGTGGATCCATACCCTAGCGGAGGCGACGTCTACCTGCGAAGACTCAGTACATGAGCCAAAGACTCAGATGACGACGGACCACGCAAACCTCTTGTCGAGCGGCCTTTTCGAGGGAAGTCAAGTACCTCTGGAGATTCTCCGAGGACCAAATATGCCCCGGCTCCGGCTGGAGAGCGCTGCTGGCTTGGACGAGCAGCGTGTCGTCTTTTGCAGTGAGAACGCCGCCGCCACCGCACTGTTTGATATTAAAATCGTTCATCGAGGCTTCCTCGGAAAGCTGATTGGATTGAGCAAGGAGGCAAGTACTGAGAGAGACTGCGACTGACTTTTTCTTCAGTCAAAAGCGTTTCCAGCTTATTTATCTCGTCTAAGACCTCTGCTCCGGCGGGGCCTGCTCCTTGGAGGCTGCCCTTTAGAGCGCTGATGGCGTCGTACACTACCTTGAGGTCTTCGACAGACATGATAGGCATTGGTCGAGTCGAGAGAGAGTCCTCGTCGCCGTCCCACTCTACGTCAGCAATTTGGGCTTCCTTGGACGTGGGAAAAACCAACTTGGAAGTGTGCGATCGAGGACACGACTCCCTTCCAAATGTCCCCAGAATCGCGTGAATAGAGGAAAACCGTTTACTGATTAACGAAAACACGAGAAATCAGCTTGTATGTGGCGGGACATGGAATTTAGTAACGGGCGCACTGTTCTGAGAAGCTCCCTTGTTATCGGTATGCATCTGCACTTGTATTCCGATCGACGGAGTACGTCAGAGGCGCCGCGTCCTTCTTGGTTAACAGGTTTAGTCTTGCTCCAGGGCTTCTCTGTGCCTTGCAATGGTATTGAACATCCTCAATGCAGACTGAATGGCCTCTCTTGAGTCGTTGAAACACTCCTCCAGAATCATGTTGAACTGTGTTGGACTTTGTATGGGCTCTGATCAGATATGGTGGAGAGGGGCCGGCGAACTGTCGCGCACGGAATCGCGTCGTGGCGTGAAGCAAGGATGAATGTGATCGACTACAACACGAAAGAGTCTAGACTACCGTTACGGATGGTGCAGCCGAACAAGACCAAACACCGGCAGAGGAAGGCGGGAACAGTGGCGGGTCGGTCGCGACCCACCACTGCAATGGACATCAGATTCATGGGAGTACCAGAAAGAGGCAGCGCCTGGCAGTACACAGGGTATCTTGAAGCCATAACAGTGTTACATGCGGGCGCCTATCCGTATCAAAGCATAAAACAATTCTGCAGACGCAGAAGTGGTTCATATTGTAACTCTTTATCGGCTGACACTGACATCGAAGTCAATTCAACCATACACCTCCGTGTCTTCAAATACGAAATGACTTCAAGCCCAGTTGAAGCTCAACAGCCTGAAATAAGGGTGCGCCACAAAGGATGGCTATTTCCTAAGTAAGGTAACACCACAAAATAGTATACTTATTCCAGATGGGTAGAGCCAGAAACTCAACAACCCGATAATCAGCCCATTTGCTCTTCGGGCCTCGACAAGCATAACAACGGTGGGCGTCAATTTGCCTATATTACGGAGTCCGACGCAACTTTCTAACCTATAAATGCAATATATATAATACACAAGGGGGGGTTCAATGCAACGAACGACGAAAACGCTAAACAGGGAACTTACGCGACATAAGCAAACGTGTTCTTCTGTCCATCAACACGCTCCATATACTTCTTCTCTAATAGTGTCTCTATCGCCTTCAAGACAGCGTCAGATGTCATACACGGAGTAAAGGATAACGCATACCTTCTTAATGTCCGGGATTTTAGGCGCAAACCGCTGCGAGATCTGCGAAATGACCTCCTGGATGAGCGCCTGGTTCTTCATCCATCAGGAAAATGTCCATTCGTCTCTGGACATCTCTGGCATCTCTGTGGAGATGCCAGAGACGTCAGAGATGCTCAGAGATGAAAGGTCTCCCGGAGTAGGGTACCGTGCCCCTGGAGATCATTGACATCTCTGACAACATCTCTGTGTATCTCTGAGAGCTGGCCATCGTCTCCCAGAGATGCTTAGAGACATCCTGGAGACATGAGATATCCGGCAGGATTGCTGCTTTTCCGGCTCAGGCAGACAAGGGATGAATTTTTTGGGAAAACAGTCTCATTGGCATATACCACTAAGAGAAAATTAAACTCCATATCTAGACTACTGTCGTCGTCACTGGCGCTGGAAGCGGGGAGCCTCACCGACATCGAGGAAGAGGCGCATTCTCCCATCCCCATCCTCCGGTGAAGCACCCTGGCGCGCTGCACTCTCGTCTCCTCTCATTGTTATTGTCCTAACCCTCGCCGTTGTCCGAGTGCCCGCATCTTGTCGTCGTGTCCTCGTCGTCGCTGTCGCCGTCTCTCATCGCTCGATACCCCCTACGTGAACAAATGTTGTAGTTAGAGAACAGATAAACTGTGTCCGAAGAAACAGAACACACCGAACTACATCGCCCAGCTGCAGGTAGGGCAGAGCAAATTCTTCAACCAACCTGGCGCAGCTCCAAGTCAATGGCCCCGTATAAAAAGATTGGGTGGAAAAGAGCTTACGTGGTGATGACTGAGCGAGTCGTCGTAGTCGTTCTCATAGTCGGTCGTTGTAGTCGTGCGGGTCGCGGTAGTCGTGCGGGTATGGTGGTATGGCGGAAAGTCGAGATTGCATCTCGTCGTGGTCCCTGTATGCTCGTGCTCCTTGTTGACGTTGCCGCACTCTCGCTGTCATCGTAGTCGGCGAGCTATCACTTGTCGCCGTGGCCGCGCTCTTCCTCGGCGCTTCTGCATCTTGCGGAGGGTGTCAATGCCATTGGCGGTTGGGAAAAAGCAGTCTGCACTGACCGTAAGAGAGATATAGAAGGAATTTGAAACATAGCAGGAAGGGAACCTGAAAGGAACTTGGAAGTTGGAAGGAAAGTCTGTTCGTCGGACTTCCAAACCCGAAACCGAACATCACATGGGCGCTGACGCCCAGTAAAAACGGCGTCTGTTATTTACCGTTTCCAGTCGTTTGTTTCTGTAAATCTGTTAGTGTACAGAAAAACGACCGAAATACAGATTTTTTTCTGTTCTATTACGTTTCCAGATGTTTAAAGATTCGTTAGAATCTGTATTCAGAGCGCAGATGCCGAATAATACAGATTTATTCGCGTTCACTTTATTATACTATCGGGTCCCATACCAGTACTGCACTAGGCGCCATTTCGCCGCGGCCTCCGCTGCCATTCTGTTTCTCCACCGCCGCAGCCAGTCGCCGCCACCGTCATTGCATCCAAAAGCCCATTATGTCGTTGTTACAAGTGAAACCATCTGTGACAATACAAGTAAGCAACGGAACCAGCACCCGAGTGACTATACATACCACAAACCCTTGGCCTGTGCCTTCTTTGCCGCCTTCTTCTCAGTATCACGACAGGCGCGTGCGTCTTTGACAGTTTTCTGTTGAGATACATCAGTGAAAATGAATCGGACGAGACACCAATCTTACCGCCCGCTCCTCTTCCGGTATCTTCGCAAACCACGCATCAAAGTCAAGCTGCCAGAGATTCTTCTCGGGGTCTAGTGCGACCCACCGTTTAGCGTATATGTTTCTACATCAGGAATTGCCCCACTGGCAAATATCTGCTAAAATCACTAGATTAGCTGAAATATCCATATAATACCAGAAATTAGATGTTTCAGTAGATTCGGAGGAATCGCAAATCTTAGCTATCCCTCCTTTTCGCAAAGCAGATTTAAGCTTCATAAAAGCTGGCATCAGAGCCCTTCAGAGCGAGGTTTGGCCAGGTTTGACTGATTGTTTTGCTGCTTGCATCCCAGGAGCACACAAATGAAGAGTAAAACGCATCATATTATAGGCAACTACTGACACAGAGGCTACAATACACAGTAGACACAATACTACAGACAATACATATACACTCAAGTCAACCGGACCAACCGCAACCGACGACATAGTAGGTAGAGCTGTAGAAGATGATGATCAGCGGAGTACGACATCAGTCGAAAGGAATTTACATACCGCCAGATTTGTAGCGCATCGCGCCGTCTATTGGGCGTCGCATGGCATCGTTCAAAGTCGTCGCTAGCATCATTGTCGACATAACCTGCGGTGCGAGCCTTGGTACTGTGAAAAGGGTTAGTCAAATATGTTCGTTGTGCATAGGTACTGCACAACGTACCACGCACGGGGTATCCAATGGCTTGGTCACAATCGCGAGCATTGAAATGACGACTGGAGAGTTCGGGCGAGTACCTGCTGGTGCGACCGTATAACGTCGAAGGCGGCGGAGGCGGCCCACAGCACAGCCATGTGCCTACACGAGAAGACAGTCAGATCGCAAGTACAGGACACATCGGCAAGCACGCTCACCTGTTGGGGCCTAGAAGCAAACGTGGGCTGTCGGAGTCAGCAGTCGCCGTCTAACACTGTTCGAGAAGCGGGGGCCCTAAGAAATCATTAGTCGGTCTCGCAGATCATCCATGGGTGCAGAAGACGTACTAGGCCAGTACGCGGGATTATGTTGGGGTACGAATTCTACAAGCGAGACGAGCATGGTTAATACGACAACAGAATGAAGGCAGGGGAAGGGATCGGTCTGCCTGGCTTGATTAATCGAGGTACAAGGTTGACTGTTAGCAAAAAAGACACACCTTGGCCTTTTAAAAGTTTGCCGTCATGGCGTTGACGTATGCGGACGTGGACTGGTGAGCTGATTTGAGTAGTCTGTATGCAACATAAGACATAGCGAGCGGAGGGCAGACGGACATGGTGACTGCTACAAAGGAAGACGTACGTTGCCGTCTTCTACCATCTACACTCTCCATGAAGGATATTGTATTGCTAGGCGCCGGCGCCGTAAAATTGTCGATTTGCGAACAGCCTGGTAATAGTCGTCGCGGCGGGGTCACGCCGGCGGTAGTGGCGAGGTCGCGGGGAGAAGGAAAGAAGTGTTGAGCCATATTTGGCCATGGTTCGTTTTGATGCAGCGCTGATCGGTTCATCGGTCCGTGACGGAGTTTCAAACGGACTTGGGGATTTTCGTTTCGATCGTCTCTTGCTCACTGCCCATCGACGGCAACAGGACTAGTGCAGCCATGCCAATACTTTAGAACTCATGCATATCAATAAATAAAGCTGCTGGACCTCAGATACAGTACACAAAATATTTTACTTCTGCCTTTGTCAGTTCTTGTTCAGATATATACCAATCTTAGCTTTTTCAAGCTAAAACTTCCATTTCTGCAAATACTGACTTTTTCATTACATTTCTGGAGAAATTTGCAAGTGGGGTTTTTCCTGATGTATCCAGTAGAGTTAGTATTGCATAGATGGAAGATAAGAAAAGGTTTACTTGGCAATCAGTTGTGTTCCGATCTTGACAGGTTGTTGGCCTCGTGGTGCTCGCTTGCTCGATGAAGCAATCTGGGCAGACGAAATGAGCGGTTGCAGGTCTGGAGAGGAAAGAGTGAATACCTTTTCACTGTCTGCTTTGGGAGGTGCCGGTGGCGGCGGCGGCAGAGTGAATGGCGGTTCCTGGATCGCACCGTCATCGTCGCTGTAAGAACCAGGTCAGGATGAACATAGAAAAGGAATCGTGCACGCAACAGGTCCATTAAGTTAGACACATTTGTAATATCTTGAAGAGCGGAGACGGGTGCCTTGTCGGCGTGTTCGAGGGTCTTGTCTGTGGGTTCAAGAGTCTTGTCAACATGTTCGAGGGTCTGGTCTGTGGATTCGAGGGTCTTGTCGGCGTGTTCGAGGGTCTTGTCGGCGTGTTCGAGGGTCTTGTCGGCGTGTTCGGTCTTGTCAGCGTGTTCAAGAGTCTTGTTGAGTGTACTTTCACTCGTCGTTGGCGTTGGAATCATAATGGAATCGGTCAAGGAAGTTGGCTGGGGAGTGATTGGGTCTGGTAGGTCGAGATCGGGAGGGAGGAGTATAAGATCAGACTCGTCAAGAACTGGAGGCGTATCACTGTTATCGACGGGAGGGTCGCCACTAGTGGAAGCACTGTCATCCGTCTCGACTTTGACTTTCTTCCTAGATCCTGAAGACGATGAGGTAGAAGACCGTTTACGAGACACATCGGGATCTTGATTCTTCAAGGCTGTTCGCGCCCAGTTGGGATAGATCTTCGTTGAAAACCGACGGAGTTTCCATCCGTTGGCACAGAGCCGAAATGCGGGAAACGCGGCATTCATAGTGTCTTCGTACCAGATGCGAGCAACATCGCTGGCATTCGTGAACGATGTAGGTGCCTCGTCGGCCTTCTTCCATGAACGAAAACAGCGCCTAGCAACATGGCACATCTCGCGCGTCTCCAGTTGTGGCAGCGAGTGTCCATCTTCATTCTCTAGAAAGGGATATGGCGACTCGTCGTCTTCTTCCTCGGGTGTCAATACTCGGGGACGACCGATCTTCTTCACGCTGGCGTTAGCCGGTGTCTCTCCCGCTTCATCGTCCTGCCATTTCTTGAAAGTTGCTGGATGCCAGAATCGGACGCGAGGGTGGTCTGATTCTAAGAGAGGGTCTAAACGTGGAGGTGCGGGCGGCAGCTTCGAGGAATTGTCTGAGGTACTTGTAGAATTGATGCGTTGAAGCAGGTCGTCCATCTTTGTATCGATGTTACTGACAAGAGTTTGTACGTTTCCTCTGGAAAAGGATTAGCACACGCTGAAAAGCTTGAGAATGACGCACTCTAAGACATTTATCTTTGCCTGTAAAGCTATAATCTCTGTTTTATGGACCTTGTTCTCCATTTCTAAGCTTGATGCGAGGCATTTAAGACGCATATATGCAGGGTTTTCTGTAAAGAGGAGTTGTGCGTCTGAGGCCGAGGCGATAGCCATATTGATTTCGTATGCTGAGGCCTACAAAAAGATGTCAGAGCAAGGAAAAGTGGTAAGAATCATGTTACAGTATGTGCTAGGGAGAATCTTTCATTCGACGTCGAACGGCTTAAGTCAATCGGAGAGTCAAAGCGAGGATTAGAGGAAGAGGAAGAGCCACTCGGAAAACGTCCTTGAGAGTAGTCCTGGCTCTCTGGGGTCTGCAGCTGCGAGTGTCGGGCACCTTGGGGTCCCATTAAGTCCATCGTGAGCGACAGATCTTCGTGCCCTGATCCCCATTTCGCGCCATGGAAACTAGCCATCACAAGTTTGAGATCCCTCCAAGGAGTACGAACAGCAGAAGGAGCATGCGAGGAACAGAGAAAAAGGATAGAATACAGCGCAGTTGTAGTTGCTGGTCGTGGTCAGGAGGAGGTCGTGTATGTCACAAGTGTCACGGACGCGATCGATACTCTTGGACGATAAGTACCTCTATAGAGGGAAATTCACGCTGATTCTAATTAACTGTACTGGTATCATGTATCTGACTCTTCCGATTCTCTATCAATGTCTTTGCTGCCATCTTCATCTCCCTCATCTTGTTCTCCCAATAGGATGCGCATATCCAAGAGTGGATTTTCCATCACAAAGTATTGGGACTCCTTCACAACAATATGACCGTCCCTTGTAACCTCCATAAATGGAATCATGGCAACTGTTGCCTCAATATCTGTGATTTCGACTACTCGCAGTGCTGCATCGCCTTGATAGTAGCAGGCGTAGACCGTCTGATATGACTCTTTAAAGAGGTCTCCGTCTGGCGGCGAGAACAGAGAAACGAGAGCAAGCGAGTGAATGGATCCGTCATCGAATCTAATGCGAAAGTAGTAGCGCACTTCGGCAAACTCTGTTTTTCCTCCAAGAAGTAGCTGCATGCACATAGTTGGATAAGTTGACAGGATAGACGAGATAAAGAACCCACCTTGACATTTCTAGTCACACGAAGTTCGCGCCGCAATCCGGAACGAGTCTCCATCCACAGTGATCGTGCCAGCTGTCCGTTAGGAAGACGAAGTCGCGCCCATCGTTTCACGGCCTTTCCCCAGCCTGCCTTGTTTGGCCAACCCTTGTGATCCCAGAAAGCGTGAATAGCCTGAGCCTCTAACTCTTCGACGGCTACCAATGCATCCTCACGCCGAGCAAGGAGGATATAGTCGGTATTGCCCACTCGTTTTGAGCTTCGAGGATCATTGCCATCCGTTAGGTCCTTCGCAACAAAAGGAATTTTTGATGAGATCTTGTGACGAACAGCGTTAAGCTGGGTACGAATGGCGGCGCGGTTGGAAATATTTTCGTTTGGCCGCACATCTGACCGCATCTCCTTCTCCAGATTCCCAATCAAAGTTTCCATTGTCCACTGCGCGTAACAAGGCAGTGGTCCAAGACGAAGAGTTTCGGGCCCTAAATGTGATAGTAAATGAATACTTTGTTGAACAAAATGGAGCCGGTCGGGGCGTCGCTGATAGTAGAGTTCCTCAAACTATCGTTCAAAATTGGCAAGTACTTGATTCGACTCCTGGATCTGATCGCGTCCAATCTTCTTCTGCTGATGGAATGGTCGCATGCCATGTACAAACTTGCACAAGTTCTGCCATTCAGCAAAGGGAAGTATAGAGCGAAGAAGGGCGGGTGCAAGACAGTACAGATAGAGAAGATACTCGTTTGCCTTGTACTGGCTGTTAAGCTTTTTAGCTATGTCGCGAGGTGGTCAACCGAACGAGGATGGTATATGCTTTGTCGCGCGCGCAACAGTCTCGCCATGCGCGTCCCAAACCTTGCCTCTCAAGACAAACCATGGCCATTGGTCCCGAGAATCAGGCTCATAGACATTGAGCGTCCCATGCCACAGCGAAATGAATAAGTCGGGATGGTTTAGTGATCCTAGATGCATGAGATCGGCTGCGAACATCTTGGGAACTCCGAGAATGTCGAACAGACCAAGAAATATGCTGGGCTTGCAGATGCCGGTCTCTCGGCGGAACTCTTCGTACTGAGTCTTATTGCGCGCAGTTACAAGCTTCTTTAAACCTTCATCGTACCAGCTGGTGGTTTCTTTCCTATACCGTGCAAGGTCCTGAAATGATACATCTGGGTGGTCACAGCCGCTAACGCTGTAGTTGTAGGGCAAAAGGAGGGCAGGGTAGTAATGCCCATCTCCAGCCCGACGCCTTCCGCTGAGCTTGCAGTGCAAGCGACATGCGTACTTGCCACTGACGGTCACAGTTCCATCCAAGCAGCACAGAGCAGGGCCGTCAGCGCAGCCGAAGAGACAGTACAGATGAGATTTGGTGATAGTGGTCTTTCGGAACGCGTTGTAATAGGAAAGGCCTTCTTTGTTAACGGCGGCGACATGGTGCAGTGCAGGAAATAGAAAGGAATCTGTGTGTTTAGGCTTTTCAGGACCACCAATAACGCCACCAGGAAACACCCATTTCTTTGTGTATCGCAGTTCTGGATCGACACAGGAGAAGATGTAAATGAAAATCCAGCAATCCGACTTCTTGTCGCGGTAGAGCTGAGCGCCGTCAAGCGAAATCTGGAATAAAATGTCGTCTGGGCCGATTCGTCCTTCCTGGACAGCTCTAAGGTAATCTGTTCCGCAGAAAATGTCATTGATGATTTCGATTTTGCCGTTATTTAGGCGGGCACATTGTAGGACCCTCTCTGTCTCTCGCACACGGTATCCCATCTTCTCCGCAGTCTCTGGCAGCGCGTACAGAGCTTGGGCAATGGGTGCGAGAGGGAGAGTACGAAAGGTTCGACGCGCTTTGCCATCCTTGCCATAGCGAGGCTCAAAGCATTCAAAGCACCGGTCGAGCTCCTTCCAAGGGCCAGTATAACCGATGCAGGTATTGATGCACATGTCGTCAATCATGGGAACAACACCGCTAAGCTTCTCAACGAGGCGGCGTGCTTCATGATAGGTATAGTAACGAATTTCGGGATCGGGATGGCGAAGTTTCGTTGCAAACTGATGATTTTTGTATGACTCTTCGCAGGCTACTGTAGAATCGAAGAAGGCCCGGAGCGCAAAGAGCATATCCTCGTCTATCTCGAGGGACTCCGAGGTAGGGTTGCGGAGGTCTTCAATGGCAGCCTGGCTCAGGTTACTCTCCTCGAGAGTCGCGTTCTTGAGTGCATGGACAAACTCTGCACCTCTCTTAATTTCATCAATGGGGGAGTCTAGTCCAAGTGTCGGAGACGCGTAGAAGTCGGCGCGTAGTGCGTCAACATTTGGTGGTAGTAGAGGATTGGCTGGTGGCTGCTGCTGTGCTGGCTGCTGCTGCTGTGCTGGTGGCTGCTGCTGCGCTGGTAGCTGACTGGTCTCGCGCTCGGAATGAGAAGAAGGTGGTGGATTCAAGGGGGAATGAGATCTACTTCTATGCATTTCGTTTCGGTCATCCTAAGAAGTCAAATCAGTACTTGCATAGAAAGGGTATCCAAGAGCTTACCATGTTATTCTCAGGTGGCTCTTCCATGTCCTGTTGCCCTCTTCCTTCGTCTCCTTCGCATCCATCACGTCTCCCATGCCGTGAACGAACACGTCGACTCGTGTCACCACTCCCGGACTCTTCTGGTGCTGGGCGCTTGGCCGGTCCATGACTTGCAATGAAAGCTCTTAGGCTGTCGTCGGCAGCACGGTCGTCCTTGCGCCTCGTTGCGCGGGTCCTTGAAGTCGACATGGATGTTAGGGAGAGCAAAGATTTTGATCGCCGAGAAAAATGATGATGACTTTTTTGAAGAATCGATGACTTGCAGCTTGGACCATAAAAGGTCTAGCATTTTCCAAAAGTTGACGTTGAGCTAGGCATCTTTCAATTTTGTACGTGCTCAAAAGAATGGTTAAGTCTGGTTAATTGAGGAGATTAACAGGTTTTAACAGATATTAACAGAATCAACGGAAATAAACGTCAGGAAACGGAAATCAACAGACGCCGTTTTTACTGGGGCTGACGTGTCACCGCACGGCCAAGGCACACATCGGACTTGAGAATTTTGCCTTGCTCGCGCCCATGCGTAGTCCACGCGTGCATGGTTGTTGCGGCTGTCTGTGACATTTTGATTGAGCTTCAAGTTTCTTCTCTTCTGCTTCAGTGTAACCTTTGTTTCCCGGCTGATGTTTGAATACAGTATTTGAGTGGACAGGCAAATAAGTGTATAGTAAGTACATTGCAGAGAATAGATTAAAATTTTCAAGCAAAGTATCGGAGACGTGCCAGAGACGTCGTTGCTTAACCAGAGATGCCGAGAGATGTCCCTGCTGCAGCAGAGATGATCGGAGATGTCTTCCCGGAGCTAGAGACATCAGAGATCAATCGACCATTTTCCTGATGTAGTACAGAGGCGACTGTGTAGTACGGAGACAAAAGAGGACAGAGTGGGGAACTAGCTACAAGACCGTGTGTATATATACATCAGGAAAGGCCCATATGCTATAAGGCGTCTTAAGATTCATGTCAACAGAACGTTAAACTTTAAGCTCCAAAAAGCTCTTAAAGCTCTAAAGACATCTTAAAGCTAGCATACCATTGTGATGAAACTTAAGACAGTAAAAGGCGGCAAAAGATGCCTAAAGGTGACTTAAGATGCATGCTTCAAAGACACCTATCCTTATGCAACTTAAGACTGAAGGCCTTGTTACTATCAACTTGAGATGCAAAAAGACATCTTAAAGTAGCTTCATGCACATACTACAAATGTATCTATCCTTAAGCACCCTACTAATATTTCACTATTGCAAGCTATATTCAAGTTTTCGGAGTATCTATACATCTGAAGGCAAAAGCGCTAAGAGCCTGAGTCAGCCTCTCATGATAACCAACCTCACTCTAGATGGCAGCTTGGAGCAAGAGCCACACTCATCCAGTTTAATATCTTCCTCCTCCTCCTCTGTCATCTCCTAGTCATCCTGCGGCTGGTCGCCGTTCTGTACATGTGGGTGCGTGCACGACTGCTGACGACGTATGGACCACCTGCTGACAAGTCTCAGAAATAAGTCCAACAAGATGCGCCGGCCAAATGGCGGAGAACGTACCGTAGAGGGTCAGTGTTACGACCAGAAACCCATCCTAAGAAAAGGACAAACGGGGACCTAATGGCAGCCCCGACGTTGTCGAGCTGACCAGGAGCACGGTCGAGGCCACTGTGGATGCTGGCGACGGGAAGCTGAGCAACGATCTTGACGTCGAAGTCGAGGCGAGAGAAGTAAATGGCCTCTTCGTACTCCTCGAGAGCCTTAACCTCAGGCTCGTCTCCACACCATTGAGTGAGCAGTCAGGGAAGGTGCGGGGAAGGAGTCGACAAATCATGATGGAATGCGAGTCCTCGAGCATCGCCAGCGCTGTGAAGCATGGGACGGTGTCACCGTGTACAGGAGAGAGACGGTTTACATCGTGACGGGCAGAGGGAGAGCTGTCAAATAATGAAAATCAACGATAACCACAAGCAGGGTGATGTACTTACGTTGTCCACCGGAAATGGAGAAAAAATATGCTGCCTGCTTGGATCGTTCGGAGAGTGGACAAGACCAGACGGTCGCGCAAGTCGATCAGACCACGCGGCGTGGGAGAGTCAGAGAGCCGTAGAGAGACGGCGTGCAAGGACAAAGCGGCAGCTCTGGATGAAGTGGTGGGAAACGTTGGAACGGATAACAATAACGTGGTGGCGGGAGCCTAAATAAGGCGTATTTAAAAAATGAAGCAGGAAATCATCAAGGAATACACACCGAATTCCAAAAACCTAGACTTGCTCCAAGCTGAACCCGGCGCCAAGTTGAGCTTGTTTTCGGCGGCAGAGTCTAACGGATCTGGGGGTATCCCGTACTGACGTCTGCTCATGATCATGGTTGGAGGATGCGCTGACGATGAGCGACGACTCAAAGTCGGTCGCGGGCGTCGTAAATAAGCGCAGCATTCATGAGTTGGTTTTGGAGCGTAGGGAGGTGGGAGGTAAGAGGAATGTCGCCCACGTTGGCGGGGCTTACGAGTCATTGGCCGTCGCCGTCGCCGCCGTTGCAAGTAGCAAGCCTGGCGGACACGAATGAAATGAAAAAATAAAAGGAAAGAAGTACGTACTGTCGCGCTGCCTCACCGCCAAAGAAGGCCACTCTCGTCGTCGCCGTCGTCCTCTGGAGATGGAGGAAACTATGCTGGTGGGGGCGTTATTATCGTTGTGAAGCCGCCGCTGCCATCTCCGTAGTCCATTGATCTGCAACCTCGTTGGAGGGCTTGCGGGCCGCCGGGGCTGTTCAAGCCCGCAGACAATGTGTCGGAGTCGGGTCATCCAGTCTAAGGGAGACGACGCAAAGTCGGTCTCCGCGACAACGGGCGACGACTCAAAGTCGGTCGCGAGAGTTGAAGATGACTGTGGTGGCCGCGGCGAGTCTTGGCCTGGAGTCGTGGAGAGATCAAGGTGGTGGTGGTGAGAAGAGAAGAGATCGACTCCGCACAACGTTCGATCACTGTCCGGACTGTTCGGATCGAACGCCGAACATGAACGGAACTCGCGAGCGACGGGCTCGGAGTAGTGATTTGAGTGTCGGGATTTTATGTCGATGTTTATGTTGGTATGGTGGCGCGACAACAGTTTTTCGCTTCTCCTTGAAGCAAGTACGCGTATATCTGGGAGGGTAGACTTAGACTTGGTTGCGTCGTCGAGGTCGGACTTCCTCTGCCCGCTGTCAGAAGCGGAAGCGGCGGCTTTGAGCGCGTCCAGCGCAGCGCGATATAACAGCGAGCCTGTCTCCTGTATTGACTTCCGTGCTGTCAGCGTCGATATTTACGGACGAAGAAAGACGTACCTGCACACTGACCCGCAAGCAACAAGGCAGCGCAATCTCCTCCTGCCATTACCCTCTAAAACAGCGCCAACAGAACATGAAGTCAGTGCTCCATCTCCATATCTGATACCAGCGTCTGTCCTATCGGTAGTGCTGGAAAAGTTGTGGTCCGTACGCGGCGTGAGTGGGGTACGGTCAATGAGAGACGACGTGAAGTCGTTCTCCGTGACTGCTGTCCTTCTCCAGGGAGACGACGCAAAGATCTCCATGACCGTGAGTGAGCGACGACTCAAAGTGGATCGCGGGTGTCGCAGTGGTTTACAGGAAAGGGCCAAGTGGAGGCGGGAGCAGAGTGGGAGTGACGCATGCCGCCCGCGTTGGTGGGGCTTACGCGTTGTCAACGCCAAATCGCTGTCGTTGTTCCGCCGTTGCGCTGGTGGAGATGATTCTGAATAAAATAGAAAAAATGAAAAAAAATATATATACAGTATCTTGCGCCTGTTTACACCCCCTGCCATCTGCGTAGCCCGTCACGCTCCTAACGTCGACGGCGCCCGCTGTTTGAAATGATTGCTGCCAGTCGTCTGGGCTTATGCACGAGGCGGCTTCTCGTTGGTACCGTCCTGGTCGTGGTCCAGACGGCAGAAAACACACACAGAGGGTGCAGACGGCGTTCCAAGAGTAAGGCTGTCGAAACCGAGCCCCGAAATGAGGATAGTGGTGGTGGCAAGAGGCAGAGAAATCACTCTGAACAACTTTCCAAATCACGAAGAGACGACGCAAAGTCGGTCTAACCACGGCGACGACTCATAGTCGGTCGCAAGTGCTGTCAACGCCGTCCGTATCGTCAGTGTCGAATACCGTAGGCGTAGCTCGTCGTCCTGAGCGGATCGGTCCTTGATGATGGTCGGAGGAGAATAAGAGAATGAATCCGATCACGCAGACAAGCAAAACGGACATTCATACCAAGTACTATCTACCACTGCAGATGGCTGCCTTCATTTGACCTCAATTCAATAAAATACATTGTCAGGTATTTTGTTCAGCAGAAACTTAAGCAGCCGGAGCAGTTTCCCGTACTGGAGAGCGCGATCTCAGCGTATACCCGATGGTATACTTGCTACGTAAGGTAATTGCGAAGTGTTACACGGGTTGTATTACCCCAACGTTAGCTTAGATCTATAAAATACATGTACTGCAGTAATTTCCGATAGTAACATTTGTACTCCGAAGGTGTCCCGAGCGACGTTGAAGTCGTTCCGTTCACGACTCGGCGTCTGCCGGATCATCGCTCGTCTTACCATCACTGCACAGGAAGACGACGACGAACGACGCGGCATCCAGCTCGGGAACTTGGGCTTCACCCTCTCGTTCCCATGCCACCTCAGTCTCCTTGGCTATGGATCCTCGGACACGTCTTCGCGGCTTCCAATAGCCGTGAATGACGTTTCGACTGCATTTTTCAAGGCGTGGTTGACGGTAGCTCGCTATTCAAGCAATACCGCACTTCGAGGATGTCCGTTCGATGTGAAAAGCCCTGGTATGCAGGCTTCAAACACGGGCCTGGCTAGGATTGGAGCGCGTCGTGTTGTTTGCTGGAGGTGGCGCTACTTGGTGCGTCTTCATTTCCGATTTTATTTATTTTCTATTTATTTCAACTATCATAAACCTTGCCAACACCATACCGCCGCCGCCACTGTTTAACATTTCCTTCTCACCCAATTCCCGTCGCCATACTTATTCCGTGTTTAGAATTTGCACAAGTCGATTTGCCGCCGGCACAGGAGGCCACGTCAGCCTCACGTGCCGGTTGGTTTAAATTCCGATCGGACCCAATTGTTCGACTTGTCCTCTTACCACACACTCACCACCTTCCGACTGCTGCCGTGCGCACAGTCGCCCACTGCCATGCGACGCTGCCTTGTGCACGTCGTCTTCAACAGATTTCAGACTCCGGGAGGAGGTTGGGTGTCATGTCGTTGTTACCTATTATGGTCTTGCGCGGTGCGTAGCCTTGTCTATTCCTGTTCACACTCCCTAAAATTCCTACGAGGCGTTATACCATGCACAACAACTCTGTTCAGCGAGCCGACCGGCCCAGGACCATGTCAAGTACTGGGGACTGCGACAACCACGAGAACCACGAGCGAGCGAGGACGACGAGGACCACGAACACTACGAGGACCATGACCATGACTACGCTACGAGGACCATGACCACGACTATGCTACGAGGACCTTGACTACATGACTGACTTCGATGCGCACGAGGACCACGACGAGCACGAGAATCGTTACGACTGCGAGGACCACAATGACCGGACCACCAAGACCACGACGCGCACGAGGACCACGACGCGCATGAGGACCATGATGACTGCGAGCGAGGACCACGACGACTGCGAGGACCACGACGATTTGGACAACTACGCGGGCCATGATGACTTGGACGACTTGACTATATGGACGAGGACGCCAAGCATTCGAGGACGTACCAAGCGGCGAGGATGATGATATACGAGGACGAGGACATCGAGGATGAGGCCACCGAGCACTGAGGACATCTAGGATCGAGAACACTGAGCACTGAGGATGTTGAGAGTCGAGGACATCGAGTGTTCCGGATCAGGACATCGAGGACCGAGGACATCAAGAATCCAGGACACCGGGCATTGAGGCTGGGCACAGGGATGGGGACACCAACCATCGAGTGCGTGGATGATGCGATGTGGATAGGGGACTGCAGTGAGAATGGATGTGGTGACATGTGCTCCCTAGTATCAGTAAGGGTGATGTTAGTTATGGGTCGTGTTATGTATGGATTTACTACTGTTCTTATTACTCTCACTTATTATATGTTTTGGTTTTTCCTTTTGTGCTTGTGCTTGAGCTTGAGTGGCATTATTTTGTAGGAGTAACAATTATAGGCTATGCTGTACTCAAGGTACAGCTTAAGAAGCCTTTACATGGCCTTTATAGTGCCTTTGGAGTGCCTTTTATGAGCTTATGAAATGAATGTAGATCATCTTAGAAGCGCTGGAGAGGATACTTAGGATAAGGTTCATAGTAACACCTGCTTTATACAGCCTTTAGAGAGCTTTTCAACTGCTTGAGGAGTGCCTTTTAAGTAACTGAAAGACACTGGAAAGGCAACTCAAGACAAGGTTCATGATGACGTATGCTTTAAGTCAACTTTAGAGAGCTTTTTGAGAGCTTTTATAGTATCTTAAAGTGTCTTAAAATGCTTAAGAGATGTTTTAAAGAAGCTGTTAGCGTGAACCTTGGCTTTAAGCTCTTTGCAGCTTATTTAGCATTCTGGACTTTTTATGTCCTAAGACGCTTTAAGTTGCTTAAAGTTGCCTTATAGCATATAGGCCTTTCCAGATGTATCTAACCTGTCGTCACGACGACATCCAATCCACCTGTCCATCCACTAACCCGGGCGGTCCGAGGCAACGGTCCGGGATATCAGCAGGCCGTCCAGGTGACAGTCCCATGGTGATTGACAGGATCCGGACCGTGCATAGCATGCAGATGACTTGACCATGTGTCTAGGCGCTCTGATGCGCCACCAATGATGGAAAAGGAAAGGGCGCTAGGTCACGAGGAAGGCGATTCGTGACAATACCCCCTCTTTAGGCTGTGCTTGCGCCTGGAGCACAGGAGTAGAGCGCCAGATGTCGCCCACTGTTAGGCCAAATAGTGCGCGTGTACGAGGGGTGCGAGTTCGCGTGCTTCTTTGAGGAGGGGTGTCGTCAGCGGTGGGAGCGCGGTAGGCAGTGGGATTTTGTCGATGGAACTCG
>QLPD01007924.1:0-29772 GCA_003314085.1 Hymenopellis raphanipes | reverse complement strand
CGGAGGCAAAATCAGCAACCCCGACACGGAAGTAAATCCACCATGATGATGTTACCTCGTGCTACGGTGGTGCGAGGTAGCCATTGATATGCGAAATCCCGTAAACTCATCGGCCGACGCGTAAGCCTGGAAGCGCACCTGTCATCCACGCAGCCTCGTTTCGTAGGGTGAGAGTTCTGGACGTGCCTAAGCTCGAGATGAACGGAAAGTGGAGAATCTCTGATGCTCGTCATGTCGCGGAGACTACGAGGGGCCTGCCGTCTGAAAAACACGATGCACTATGACAACATACGTTAGATGAATTCTTCTCCCACCACTGCCATCGGAAATTTACGTCTGGACACGTACGGTACTTCCACTGTGCCA
The DNA here is from genome assembly GCA_003314085.1 of Hymenopellis raphanipes. Taxonomy (NCBI): domain Eukaryota; kingdom Fungi; phylum Basidiomycota; class Agaricomycetes; order Agaricales; family Physalacriaceae; genus Hymenopellis; species Hymenopellis raphanipes. Next base: position 29,406 of record QLPD01007924.1, on the reverse strand, counting down.
TATATATGGGGTGCTCCCGGGTGCGCACTTGACCTTAGATCAAGTTGTGCACCTCGCTTGAATAGAGGGGCTGGAGGTTCGCATACTCGGAGTGAGTTACGTCCCCAAAAGCACTGCAAGGTACGCAGAATCACCACGCCCTACAGTGAGTCACTTATCACCCCGACTTGGAAGAAGAACTTCTGCTTCACCGCCACGCACGCGACAAACATGAGGCCGTTATCTCTTTTCCGCTGTGCATGCCCGTCGTGCGTTTTCGCAGAGATAAGAAGAGCAGGCAATCTTGGGCGGAGGAACCCTAAAAACGCATATCTACCCACACTCTGCTCAAGTGATGGAAGAAGAAAAAATTCTGGAAGGGTTACATACTAGGGCTCGACGTAGGGTGCCAGTAATTCGCTTGCAGCACTCCTTCACATGTTTTTACCTTGTCGGCGTCGACCGATGGAGGGCTGGGAAATGCATAACAATGACATTAATCGATCGAGGAGGGACACGACACGACAATCGATTGATCAGCGGAATAGCACACCGGGATAGTGATCTCGGCAGAGATGACGCATTTGAGGGCAAGGGCGAGAGTCAGTTTCCTAGAAGGGAAAGGGCGGTGTGCAGGGCCGGGGAGGACGGGTACGCCACAGAAGGAGTGTGACTGTTGGTGGAAGTGGGTACGTACGCGTCATGGCCGCAGCATGCACACGGGAAGGCGAGAATTCACATGCTGGGAGCCAGTAATGAATCCGCGAGGATGAGTAAAGGATGCACAGAAGCGGGCACAATGGGAAGATGGCAAGAGTCAAAGATGCTGAATGACAGTTCTTCCATTGTGTTGAAGGTGCAACATGTTTGGGGTAGTGTGAAAGAAAATAATTGCTTTGTACGGCCGTCAAAGGTGTACGCCGTAAGCCGACGATGTGTCCGCATCAGTAATACATCAAAGGAGTGAATGTCATCTCGGGGGAGATAGATGGAACACGAATCATGAGTCATGTATTCTGTGTGCTTCTGGCTGATTCTGTCGTAGGTTGGATAAACTGGAGCTCTGGTAATATTAATGCGGGGAGGGGGAATAGTACTCGATCGGGATAATATCGCGCTCCGGGCTGGGTGACGGGGGCATGTAGGATGGAGACAGGGGCCATGCTGGGCAATGGGCAAATGATCGAGTCATGATTGTCTAAAAAAGGAACAGTTCCCACGGAGGTATATAAGAGGACGATCATCAATGGCGAACCCTTCGCCCATAACTTTTTTCAAAAAGACACCCACAAGGGGACCTCTCTCCCGGCCGCAAGACCATGCTCACCCTCGCAACTGGTTCTGTCTGCGACGTCTGCGCTGAGGAGTATGGTCCTCAGTGCCAGCCACATTCTATTCCCTGTGGTATGTTGTGTTTTTTTTTCCGATTTTTTGTTGCGTGTCGGGGATGAGTAACTGATTTTTTTTTCATTCTCTTTTAAGGTCATGTTTTGTGCGCGAGCTGTGCCACGACGATCGCTGAAAAGACACCCGCACGGCTAAAGCCCGTCTGTCCTTTTTGCCGTGAAGAGTTTGTCGCGGAGGACATCCGCATCATCCGTACAGACTTTGTCACGAGCGGGTTGACTACACCGCGCCGACATGCCCCATCCATGGAGTACAGCAAGTCAGAGTCGGCCGCCGATGTTTGGACGCGCAAGACGGACAAGCTGGCTTTCGTCGACGCGGGCGGATATCGGTCAAGGGATGAGGCGCGCAAGTTGGAGGACAAGGTGGCCAAGGTTGCCTTTAAAAAGTCTTCTGTCGAGGAGGTTTCCAACCTTCACCAGGAGTTGGAGGACTGGATGAACGCGGCAAAGGCCGGCGACCAGGTGCGTACTGCTGGATCTCGTAGATCCATGTCTGATTTTGTTTAGGTGCCGTCGCTCTACCTCAGTGCCGCTCTCCTGCGAGCAATCTTGATGAATCACGTCGCCCACTCCGAGGCCACTAAACATGCCCGGCAGACCGAGGCATCTCTCAAGAGCCGCATCGACGATACCGAGATTTCTCTAGGCAAGGTTGAGGCTGAGCTTCGCCGGTGAGTCTGTTCCTTCTTTAGCAAACTTCCTCTTCTGACTCGAGCTATCAATCCCGTTTTAGACAAGTACGTTCAAACTTCTGTCCGCACCTGATCACCCTTACTGACGTAATCCCGTTTTATTCAGAAAGAACAATATTCTCAAAAATGCCAGGAATGCCAGAGTCTGCGAGCTGATTTGGGCCGTCTCAAGGGCACTTCGTCCGCCAGCACGCCCTCCCCACGCAGTTATACCAGCCCAGCCTCGCCGCCACCGGCACCATCGACGCCCACTCCTGCGTCCACCTACAGTCCTTCTAACCAGTCCCCTCTTTCCCGCTACGGCTCGACTCACGTGAGATCCGCCTCCGTGAGCGCAGCTTCAGCTTCACGACCAGTTACGCCGGCTACGCCTTTACGATCTCACACGCCATCCATACGATCTCAGACGCCCTCGACACGTTCCCAGACGCCCTTAGCACGCTCCCATACGACCGTACCCCCCGTGCCCTCACTCCCTCGCTCGGGCATTCCTCAGCCGCAGCTGCGCTTCCCTACCCCGGGACCGACCAGCTTGCGAGCGCAGACCCCAGCGCCTCCAATCCCCACGAAACCGCGCCGCCTCTCTCAACCCTCTCCCCCCAAAATGGTCCGTTCTCTTTCTGACGAGAAGCAGGAGATCCACCAACGCTGGCTCCCTCCGAAGATTGTAGACGACAGTGACCACGTTGTCTTTGCTAAACAAAAGTTTACACACGCCTCGCGTCAGGCTCGGTCCCCCACTCCATCGGGGTAATTCACGTTCGGACATGTTATCATACTAGCGCTTTTTCTTTTCTCCTTTTTTATTTCTCTTTTCAGCTCTGTTTTCCTGCTATCTCAGTTTCTGTACGTCCATGGATCATATACCTCGTCGCTGGCCTTCGGTTCTTCTGCACATAGTCATATTTATATCTACCTTTTCCCCTTTTTTTTCTGCACTAATCGAATGACCGACCCATTCTTTTCGTCGTTTACAGAGTCCTTCATTCGTTTTATCCCGTACATATTTAATCCTTTTTTATAGAGAGCGGCTGCTCTCTTTCACTTTTTTCCGGTTTAGGTCTCCCCTTGCTTGCTTTATCTCCTTTTTCCCTGGACTTTTTGCAGAAGAACGGTAGAGATGTGTCGGAACGAACTTGCTGTAGCAATTACATAGTTTCTTTACTTCATCCTCTTTAGCTACGTACTTAGTTAGCGCCCTCAATGACTATTAATGTCTTTACACTTTATTGCTGCTTGATTATGTCGCCTTGTGAAAACTTATCAGGCTCGTTCTGCATTGCATGCCATCGAGTGCGATCGACCAGGACGGTGATCGTACGGGGCGCACATTCAAGTTATGCGACGATCTCTGTTAATTGAAGCCAATCATTTCCGTTCTACCTAAGGTTACTATGCTACGGAAAGCAACAACGTCAGATGTAGTGCTGGCGCGTGTTATGTGTACGACAGTGTGCGCCACGTAATGGTTCATCTTCAAGCGGACCTATCTCATGAATTCGATCTTCGTGACGGACGCGGGTGTGCTACTGGAGCTGCACAAATGTTGGCGCAAGCTCAACGTTTGGGAGATCGGTCCAATCAGGCAAGCCTATTCATGCGTTTTGTCCTCTCATCGCGTTTCCTCCATCACCCCGTCACCTGGCTGGGAGCTCTTCCCGCACCAAAGCCACGAAAAGCTGCTTCGCTTGAGCCATAGAGCTAGTGGGAACAAAGGCTCTGAGCGGATCGCCACACGCCTGCTGCAGAGATGATTAGCGCGGCGCAGTGCCAATATCGCATGTTCTTACCTGAGGCTCCCATTCGCTTTGCATGCCATAAATCTTGGTGCAAACGTACTTCCGTGACATCCCATTGGCGGGATTGCCAGCTTCATCATAATTAACAGTTACGTGGCGTACACACAACATGATCCAGACTCTCTATCATCTCCGGATCCCTCAGCTTCTTCCCAAAGTCCGTCTTTCATTAAGCTCAAGCTCAAGCTCCGAATGAACGCGAGGCAATTAATATCACACCAACTGCGGACGAAGTATATTCCGCCGCACACGCCAACGCGTCAGTCCGTCCGTCTTCTTCATGAACACCGGGTCTGGCACACGACCCACCTTCTGCCGGTACCACGGTGGAATCGTAGGCGGAAACACGTACCCGGAGACCTGGTTTCAATGTTTCTTGTGCCGAAACATCCACGTCGTAGAGAAATTGCAAATCTTGAAACTTCGATAATTCATGGGCGCTGTCCAAGATGAGATAATCAGTCGTCGTCGGTTGCTTCGAGCCGGACAGCCGAGAAAGGCGTTCAATTCCAAATTTGAGACGTGCGATTCCCCCTCTCGAAAACAGCCAATCATCGATTTCGGAAAACATACTCGTACAACCTTTATTTCAACATCAACGACAATTCAACCGATATTCATACAACGCCGACGACGATCCTTTCTTAGGCGACAGTAGCGTGGACGCCCGTGTGAGGGACCTGGAAGGAGAGGTACCGGTGTCAGCGATGACATCTAGATAAGAGAGGGGAGAGACGACGCACGTTGGAGGTGATACCAAGAACCTGAGCGAGCTTGTTGAACTCGGTCTCTGTAGGCCTGGTCTTGCCGGTGCAAACTGCAGAAGGAGAGAGAGACAAGGTTAACGAAAGGATGCAGTCAGATATGCTTTTTGGGACACGCACTCTCGATAACACGTTGCTCGCTGTCCCCGATCTTCTCTGCGATAGCGGCGTAGGATAGGCCTGTTCGAGGTAACTAGATCAGCCCACCAAAACACTCGAGACAGGATAAGGACATGCCTGTCTTCTCCTTGGCAGCAGCGAGAGCGGCACATTGTGGGTTGGGAGCCATGATTGTCGTAGTCGGTAGTGGTGGTGTGGGATAGGAGTCCGAGCAGCCGAGACTTAAATAGCGTTCGAGGTCGTGGGTATTGATGGAGAAGGGAGGAGCTTGATTTGTCCTTATCGATGACCAAGTCTAGGCCGGAATACGACGTCAATGTGACCTCCCAACGGTGTCCTTATCAGATACTAGATACTACTCGTTGTCGACTTCAATTGACGAAGAGATAACCTGGATGCACTTCAAGATCATCCTGCCAACTCGACAGGTCTGCACTGCAGCCTTGATAACGCGACCATGAAAGCCCTCTAGCATTATTGTATCCGAAACTGTACGGTATCGCGTAAATGGCGGTCTAGCACGCTGAAGAGGTCAACGAGACAGACAAAGATGCAGCACGCGATCGCATCCGGGACGAAGACGACTGTGAGAATAACTTTCTTAATGCGTCGATGACTTCATGACTACGCGCACAGCTCAGCTTGCGTTCTAACCACCATAACAGCCATGCCCTTGGTTCGTCTGGATTCCGTTTCCCATTCTAAATATTTCTAAAGCAGCCAACAGATCTATGCCCTCGTTGCGCAGGGTTCCACTACCCTCGCGGACCACAACTCAGGCAATCGGGACTTTTCCCAAGGCAGGTATGCAGATTTCAGCCCACAGCAAGCGAATGACTGTCCACAGTTACTCAGACAATCTTGTCAAAGGTACCCCCGAGTAATATGTACCTTGCCTTGCAGTCGTTTGATTATGAAGGGGTCGTCTCATCATTGCGTTCCATAGCAAATCCACCTGTCTGGGAGCAATCCCTCTTTCACTACATCTCCGAGGGCGGGTTCACGTACCTCGTAGTGGCGGATGATTCTGCTGGAAGGTGAGTTATACTACCTCCATCGTACCCCCCAAGCTAACAGCCGAGGAGGCGGATGCCATTCGCTTTCATAGCCGAGTTACAACGAAAGGTATGACATTACTCTTGCCTTCCCATAATCATGTAACCCTTCCTAGTTTATCTCCAAACCCTCCTCATCATCCCTCGACGAATCAATGCCTGCATATGGCCTGCAAGACACCTTTGGCCCCGTCATAGAATCCTTAATGCATGCGTATAATACCGCGCCACGCGCACGAACGGATCAGAATATCATGGTGCAGAACGTAGAGCAAAACCTCAGCCGCGGAGATCGTGTTGAGCTGCTCGTAGCTGATTTTCTCCGACGACATCCAGATTAAATAAGTCCACCAAAAAAGTTTGCTGCCTGGTGGGATGTAACAGAGGCAAATGAATCTCTGCAGTAGATACTCCGTATACCTCATGATGTACACGTCGTATATAGCCTTGATAATGCGGCCACGGAAGTCTTCTCGCATTCCTGTATCCAAGATAGTTTGGTATCGCATAAATCGCGGTTAAGCATGGTGAGGAGGTCAACAGGTGCAACACGGGATCGCATCCGAGACGAAGACGACTGTGGGAACAAACTTCCCAATACGTCGATGACTTCATGACTACCTGCTGAAGAGATGCAGCTTGCCTTTCAACCACCACAGCGCCGATCTAACCATGTCCTTGGTTCGTCTAGATCCCTACTACTATTCTGGATATTCCTAAAGCGCCAACAGATCCATGCCCTCGTTGCGCAGGGCTCCACCATCCTTGCTGACCACAAATCGGGCAAACGGGACTTTTCCCAAGGCAGGCATCCAGATTACAGTACAACAGCAAGCCAGACTGATATCGTCCTCAGCTACTCAGACGATCCTGTCGAAAATACCCCCGAATAATAGGTACCATGCCTTTGCAGTCGATTGACGGCCTGGTCTCATTGTGTTGCATAGCAAATTGACCTATGTCTGGGAGCAATACCTCTTTCACTACATATCCGAGGGTGGATTCACATACCTCGTCATGGCGGATGACTCTGCTGGAAGGTGCGCTTGGCCCCCTTGAGCTAGCGTTCGTAGCTAACAACGAAATAGACGAATGCCGTTTGCTTTTCTAACCGAGTTACAGCGAAAGGTATGTCACTGTTCCTTCCTTGCTACATTCATATGACACTTCCTTCAGTTTGTCTCCCAACCCTCTTCATCCTCCCTCGACGAATCAACGCCCGCTTATGGCCTGCAAGGCACCTTTGGGCCCGTCATCTCTTCCTTAATGCATACTTATAATACTGCCCCACCCTCGGACGAGCTCACCCGCGCACAAACGGAGCTCAATCAGGTCAAGGACATCATGGTGCAGAATGTGGAGCAGATTCTCAGCCGCGGAGAGCGTATCGAGCTGCTCGTAGATAAGACCGATGTTATGGCCGGGCAGGCGACGGCATTCAGACGCGGGGCGCGGTCTGTACGGAGGCAAATGTGGTGGAAGAATCAGAAGGTACTGGGTCTGGGTGTGGTAGCGTTCTTGGTGAGCCGTCTGCTGTTTTTTCTGGGGCGTTATTGATGATTGTCAGATATTCTTGTACATCATTATTGCGCAGTTTTGTGGCGCTGGGTTACAGTGCGGAGCCGGGTCGGATGCGTAGATGCGTTACGTTCGTTTAGTATTCTTTCTCCTCTATCTTTGTTCATAGTTCTTGTTGATATATATCTAGTTGTATGGAATAATCAGGACGCTATAATTGTCTATTCCATTCAACTTCACTTTGGAACACATGAAACGTGGAAGGTAGCTTGTTCGCGTCTTCTTACTTGACTACCACAAATATATCGAGATGAAGACTTCAAGGTGATCGTAGCCCGTCAATGCATCAGTATGAACGCGTTTTGATTTAGTATCATCAGTTTATATGCAGCGGCTACCCACTACCGATGTCGTGACAAAGATGTTCTCGTTACATCGACAGTTGCCTCATTTCCCGGCAGTTCTTGAACAGTGTAATTGGGAGGCTTTGGAACTGCACATGATTGTGTACATGTTCGCGGGGTTTTTTTGCGCTCGTTAGTACCAGTTGGGCCAGTTCTTTCGTGCTTGTATACCGCCACTGAAGTTGTGTCGCATACGAGAGGCGGCCTTTGCTGCGCAAACACTTTCAACAGGTACGCTTCCCGCAGTAGGCATTTCGCGAGAATGAAGCACTGCAGATCCTGAAGAAGATCCTGTTCCAGGAAACTGTAGGCAATTTGTGCTCGAGTGCCTTGATGAAGAGCCAATGTATCGCCACTTTGAGCTTCCAAGTGATCACGATGCGTCCGCCAGTCTTGCGCGACGATAACGGATGGAGTGTATTAGGTCTGTTCTGCCTGGACCATAGGAATATACTTTAACCGCGGTGTTTAGTTCCTACCGTATACAACTCGGTATTTCTTAAAGGACCTTTCCTTTCTCCTACCACGGCACCGCCTTATGTCCAAGTCGATTACCAATCATACAGTCTGTCAACTTCAAGGCGGTGTTCGTCCAAACACGGACAAGACTGCCTTCAAGCCACTCAAGCGGTCACCATGTCCATGCACGAACTTGACGCTCAAGGTCCTGTGTCGGAGTACACGGTGCCAATCCCGGAGAGACCAGATCCGAGTCATTTCAGTTTCACAAGGAGCCCAATCGGTCATCTTGGTGGCCTTGGTCCTCAAGCCAGTGAAGGAAATGAGGCGGCGTGGCGGGAATGTGCTAGTGCAGTACGAGACTACGATGAAAAGTTCATCCAAAGTTGGAGATTGGATATGGATACTACCCTCGTTTTTGTAAGTGGCGGTTCTGAAAACAGACATGTACATGCGCCTTATTGATACATTGACATTCAGGGTGCCCTCTTCTCTGCGATCTTGACAGCCTTTGTGCTTGAATCATATCAGTGGCTTAGTGAAGACCCAAATGACGCGGTCGTGTCTTTGCTGACGAGGATTGCCACTCAACTTGAGGGCGACGCTCCCTCTTCTGCGCCGTCCATGGACTCTGACACTGCATCAGCGCCGAACGCGTCCCTCATCGCCGTCAACGCGCTTTGGTTTGCCAGCCTCGTCATGACCCTTCACACCATCCTCATGGCCATCCTCGTCAAACAGTGGCTGTCCGAATATGTCTGGACAGTCGGTTCGAAGGTCACATCCCCACACGAAACAGCCACCCTCCGTCAGTTCCGTTTTGCCGGCCTCACGGCTTGGAAAATTCCCCAAATCATCCATTATCTTCCCTGCCAACTCATTCTCGCGCTGTTTCTCTTTCTCGCTGGACTGGTAGTCTTTCTATGGGATTATCCTATTGCTGTGGCGCTTCCCTCGACTGTTCTGGTTGTCGTGTCCGCCTTGTATTTCGTCGGCACGTCGATTCTGCCTGCTCTTTATCCCACCTGTGGGTACAAGTCAGCCCAAGCTTGGCTGGTACATCGCCTGATGAGATTGGGCGGTCTTATATACATCATTGTGACATCACGAAGACAGTGGCGAGCCCAGAAGAGTGGTCGAGACACCGCGCCGCATGGGTGGGTTGATGCTGCTCTCCAGTACTTCGAGCAGGAGCAGCATCGTGCCACAATCGATGCAGCACTACTCTGCTGGATATACTCTTCGCTCACATCTTGGGATCCATCTTTATTGTACAAGTTGAGGGAATGTGTTATCACTCAACCGGTGCAGCTTCTCCATGCTCTTGTTTGCCAATTGGCTGATACGGAAAGCACCAATGGATGCGCCCGGCGTGGTGCTTCGGATCTGGAGGAAAACCTTACGGATGTAAAGCTCGCGCGGCCATCGGTTGTTGACCTTCAAGAACGTATTCGGACATCGATTGAGAGACTCGACGATAGTTTTCTACCATCAAATTTTATCCTTCCCGCTTACAACATCTACTTGGATGGGTTGCTTCAATGGACCTCCGACATTCGGGACGAGACTTTGGCTGAATACATTGCAGCTTTCCGCGTCTTCCAATTCCGCCTCCTTCCCAATCACGGCCAACTCTATCGTTGGCAAAGCCGGTCCGATTTAGATCAGCTTTCGAAAGCGATATGCCTTTGGACTACATTTCTCAATGAGGACACCAGTATTGGCACACATATCAGGCACTCAAAGTTATTACGTCCCTTGCAGAAGGAACTATCTAATGTGCTCAGAGACTTGTCTAGGAAGAAATGGAAGGACCTCGATAACAATATAAGAGCAACAAACGGTGCGTACTAAACAGATCCCGACCTCCCTCATTCTTTCCTTGTTGTTTTGAATCTGATGTTACGTGACTGTCATCTAGGCCTTGACACGCGGGTATGCCGTGAAATCAATGGCTATATCAAGGCCACTCTTAGTCGATCCACCACAACCGCCTTGGACTCGGATTTGTTTGTCTCCCTCGTCGAATCTACCCTCCTGATGTCGCGCCGACTCAGGACGGCAGATTTTGCCGGCGGGATGACGGAGCAAATCAAACGTTTGCTCACGAAAATGCATGAATTCGTTCATCTGCTTGTTGGATCCGCAGAGACTAAACACATTCGTATCGACGTGTTAGATCGATGGCTTCCTCTTCTAGAACGGGGAAGCGAGATGTCGGTTATGGAGGAGTGGGATATGAATGAAGACCTGAACGGCGCACTGGTTGCATTCTCGGCAGGGGTGCACCTTCTCTTTGCTGGCCAATCTTTGGATGACGCTAGGAAAGAACGACTTGACACCTTCGGGCGATGTTATCCATTGAATGCGGGAGGATCCTTAGCCGGACCTTCTCCAGCGTCCGGGAACTCTCCACCCGCTAGCACCAGCGGTGCATCCCAGCCCAGCGAAAATGCTTCCGGTGTTAAGGAGCATGGAGCTTAGAGCGGACTGGAGGTCGACGGTGACGGTAAGACGTTAAGTCCACCGTCGCCTGCAATGTACGATGATGTAATAGAGTAGGTCCGTATGTATGATACAATGTAGGACACTGGACGTTAACTAGCTGTACTGTAACATCTGGAAGCACTAGCAGTGCACCCTCCACCTCCATCTGGGAAATTCACCCAGCTAGCTACTTCTGTTCTAAGTGAAATAACATACATGCATTATATTTCTAAGTCGTGTGTATCAACAAGAGACTAGGAGTGAGTAAACTGCCGAAATTGAGGTGTCGGGAACTAAAACTGGTGTTGTGCTGCTGCAATACTATCGTACAGTGCTTGTCATACGAGAAATACAGACCCCTCAGCCAGTAACGTGGACAACGCTGAAATCTAACCTTCGTATGGTACGTCATCGACAGCCATGATCAACTCCTTCGTTCTCGTATTGCGTGGGGTGATAACGCACTCAAACTTGGAGGGGTAGACGAGCGCTCCACCGGTGTATTCCACCTTGGGGGTGATAGGCTGGCCGTTAGCATCAAGTTGCTTGTCGACGGAGAGGGTGGCCAGCGTGTTTGACACGACGAGGAAGAGTGTTGAAGAGGCGAGCCTCCTCCCCGGGCACAAACGGCGACCGAAACCAAAAGCGAATTCAAACGGGTCAGTCTGAGGAGAGGGACCGAGGAACCGCTCGGGTTGAAACTGGTCGGGATCGGCGTAGATGGATGGATCGCGGGTAAATGCCCTGTAAGTAGTTCGTCACAAATGATGAGGGTGTAGGCCGTGTAAGTACCAGATGTTGGGAATAACGACGGCTCCTTTTGGAATGAAGTATCCGTTATACTCTCCGTCTTCGCTAGCGCTATGTGGCAAGGGCTGCGGCGCGACGGGAGCCCATCGCAACACTTCCTTGATGAGGGCGTTCACGTATGGCAACCTTAGGCGATCCTCCCATGTCGGTACATCGTTGCCGAGTACACTTTCGAGTTCTTGTTGTGCCTTAGCCTGCGCCTCCGGGAACAAAGTCATGCAAAGGAAGAATGTACTCAGCGCAGAGACAACGGTATCGGCGCCGCCAGCGTATAAAGCTTCGGCTGTCCAGGCGAGGAGGTTCTCGCCGTATTCCCCACGATTGATTTCACCGCTGACAAAAGACGGGCGGGCCGTTCCTTTAGCCTGCGTAAAAGAGCACAATAGTAAGAATACAAAGGTGTGCGTGACAGGGAGAGCTCTGACCATCTGCTCTCTGACCAAGTTCATTGGCTTCGTGAGGACTTCGTCAACACTTGCACGCATACGGTCTGCCGTGTCCATCCAGCCTGTACCGGGGAACCAGCGCGGAACGTACGCCACTAGAGAAAAAATAACTATAATGGTAATCGAGTACGATCTAAGCCAATTACGAAGTGGAATGAAGTCAACCAAGAAATTCCCAGGTGTAGCTGCCTATGTTTGCGATAGTTAGAGTTGGAACAAGCCAACTGGCAGACCACCTCGCCTGGTTGAAGTCGGCGTTGACGCGCTCGATGAGGTCAACGTACTCGTCTCTGCCCGGTGAGACGTCATGACCATAAACAATCCTCATGATAATTGTACCTGCAAGCCTAAAGAAATAGATACTTAGGTCGAAGTGCGAGACTAAAGGATGAAGACCTTACATGCGCAAATGGTTCACGACCTGGTCTGGAGACTCGACGACACGGCGCAAGAACCGATGGGTCTCATGCTGTTCCATGCGAATGTGAGTCTCTACAGCGGCGGGAGTACCCACGGCGTTCAACATCATCGTTCGGGCAGGTCGGAAATATTTGTGACTAGCATTGAACATAACAGGGCTGTCCTTCCAGCCAACGATGTTATTTACAAAGTGCTGGAGAGGACGGTCACTATATACTGCTCCGAGGTTGTCGAGGAGGTCTTGGGCAGCTTTGAGAGAGTTCAGAATGATGATATCGGTGCCCACAACATTGGCGTAGACGGTATCTCCGTAATATTCACGCCATTTGGTGAACGTAAGCCAGTTTTGGGTGTTTGGCCACGAGAAAAGACTTCCGACAAACGGGTAGTTTGGGGGTCCAGGCGGCAGCTTCTTGCGGCGCTTTGACACGTATAGGAAAGAAGTTACGCCAATGATGGCTAAGGTAATGAAAACAGGCAGATCGGTTGAGAACATTGTAGGGGTGAGGTTTCAAGACAGCCAGAATTCAACAGCGCAGAAAGACAGCTTCCACAGGCCCCGTTTTATAATGCGATCTCTCCTTTGATTGGTTCGCTAGATTGTAATGAGTCAAGCACATGATGCTTGAAGAATCAGAGCTGTCGACGTCGTGCGAATGGGTCACAATGATCTTAAATTCTCACCGTCTCAAGACTCTCTCTCCCTGTTTCGACGTGGGACAACTTGTGGCTTGTGCTCTGCGCAAGTCAGTCTAATGCTGCTCATCAACGATGTTTTTAACGATAAGCTCAGGTCTTCTCTGATGCAACTACATAGGGATGCGACTCTTCTCTTGACGGCTATCCGGGTAAAATTGACGTAGAAGTTGATTACCACTTGCTCAGTCTAAAAAGCGCGTCTTATCTCGTCAACCTTAGGCAATTCGGGCGCCCATATCGCAAAGCGGTTTCTCTTCCACGCCCCTTTCCGTTCCCGCAATGGCTACTTGGGGTTGACGGGAAGACCTGCTCGGACCTGATCCAGGCGGATGGGCTGATGAGCGTCGGGCCGCGCTTGATGCAGCACTACTCGGCTGGATACATTCTTCGCTCACATCTTGGAATCCAGATTTATGGATGCTCCTGGCTCGGCTTCGGGCATGGAGAAAAATCCTCCGGACCTCAAACTCGCACCGGTCGTTGCACTGTCATTTTGACAGTCCCTGTATCTGCGCGTCAGTGTCTTGGTTGACGAGGATCGTCGACTCGAGAGTGACAGCTCTGCGGCATACCTATGGGAACCTTCAATCGGGCTACAACGCTAACAGTCATGTTTCCTACTACAGCAGATGGCATACCTCTTGGTTTACCGTAAGTCATGATTCCGCACTGGGATGAGCAAATTCAGTGTTTTCTCACGAGAATCATTTAGTAACGCGCTTCTAGTCACCGCTACTTTAGTGAACAACGATGTAGTTTCGCCATTAGTAGCTCATCGAGGCTCATCCAAGTAGCATTCAAACCGTCAACGGTTGTGGTGCTCTGCAACGTGTGAGTGGACACGCCTACTGCCAGAACTCGGCGATTAACGCGACAGTCATTGATCTTCTTCTACCTCCATCACGCTACCTGTTAATTGTGCAGAAATGGCCAATGACGCGCGTATACATCTGTTGTTAGGTCAGTCCAGGAGATGAACAACAGCTTACAACCGCAGCTCTCCTTTCGTAGCTGTCGCAAGAGCTTAAGCAAATACGCGACGTCAACTCGCGCTCACATGTGAATCCGATGGCCACCGTTGGTCGAAAATACCTCAGCACCCATATCTCGATGAGTAATCATGAGCCGAGACGTTAGTGAATGCGAAAACAGCGGTCGTTCTGGCATAGTAGTTGAACGTTGAACGCTCTACCTCTCGGCTGAACACTAAAGACGCTTGTCAATGTCAGGAGGGTCTCGATCAGGATCTTGTCCTCGTGCAGCATCTCATGTTCATGCGATGCCGCCACTTACGCGACTTCTACGCGTCCTCCTCGGCCTCCTCGACCACTTTTTCCAATGACACTCCTGATCTAGGCCTTCTTCTCCTTCACACGCTCTCTACGTGACCGACCCTATGATAACTTGATTGCCGTACAAATACCTCCCCGGATGTTGTCTACTTTCCCATCCTCCCAATAATGCCCAGCATGATGAAAGCCCTCGTCTACAACGGCACTCCCACACCATCCATCGAGGAGCGGCCCATCCCCCAGATATCCAAACCCACGGATGCGGTCATCAAGATGGTCAAAGGCACTATTTGCGGTAAGCCTTTCCTTCCCACCCACAGTCGCGATAAGCGCGTATAACACACACAAAACCACAGGCACCGACCTGCACATCCTCAAAGGCGACGTGCCCACCTGCGCCAAGGGGCGCGTCCTCGGCCACGAAGGCGTCGGCGTCGTCGACTCCGTCGGGGCCGCCGTCAAGTCTTTCAAGGCCGGCGACCGCGTCATCATCTCCGCCATCACCTCCTGCTCCGCATGCGCCTACTGTCGCCGCGGTATGCCCTCGCACTGCACCGAAGGCGGCTGGCTCCTCGGCAACACCTTCGACGGCACCCAGGCCGAATACGTGTGTGTCCCCCACGCGGACGCGAGCCTGCACCCCATGGTCGCGGGCGCGTCCGACGCCGACCAGGTCATGCTCAGCGACGTGCTCCCCACTGGCCTGGAATGCGGCGTGATCAATGGACGCGTGCAGCCGGGCTCGACGGTCGCCATCGTCGGGTCTGGGCCCGTAGGCTTGGGCGCGCTTATCACAGCACAGTTGTATTCCCCCGCGAAGATTATTGTCATCGACCTGGACGAGAACCGGCTGAAGCAGGCAATGTCACTCGGCGCGACACATACTGTCCAGTCTGGTCCGGATGCGATCCAGCAAGTGATGGATATCACCGGGGGGTTGGGAGTGGATAGTGTCATCGAGGCTGTCGGTGTTCCAGCTACGTTCGAGATATGTCAGGACATTGTCGCTGTCGGCGGTACTATTGCCAACTTGGGTGTCCATGGAGCAAAGGTCGACCTTCATTTGGAGAAGCTGTGGGGTAGAAATATCAGTGAGTGGTTCTATTGCATCTTCAACGACCAACCTTTTAACATTCTTCAATTCCTAGCCATTACAACGCGCCTCGTTGACACAGTCAGCACGGGCATGCTCCTCAAGCTTGTAGAATCCGGGAGAATTCGTGCAGGCACTCTTGGAACGCATTCGTTCAAGTTTGCCGAAATGATGAATGCGTATTCGACGTTTGGAGCGGCGGCGCAGAATAAGGCGCTTAAAGTCCTCATCGAATTTTAAATCATTCATACCTCCATTGCATGAATGTAACACTACCATCATTTGTACCTCATACCAATCGAAATCCATGCAATACGGGTCCCAGCAAGTTCTTGGATGGCTGAGTGATAGTCATTCTTCAGAGAGCCATTGCAAAGAATCTTCAAGCTTGACGACACAGGTCAAATTACCTGAAGATCTCGAAACGAAGTAGCTCGACTCACCAGACTTTTCTTGTTCAAAACCTCCAACTCGAATACAAGTGACGATACTGCGAAGGGAAAGGATAAGCGAAACATATTAAACCAAATAACAGCCTCCAGCTTACACATCCCTCAATTCGCCCGGAGATCACTCAACACATACTCTTCTGCCAACTCTAGCCTCGCACGAACATGATCCTGTCCCAACATCATCCTCAACTGGTCGTCCAACGAAATCTCAACATCACTGAGCTTCACAACCCTTCCCTCAAAGAACCCTTCCAATGGGAACTGCACGCCATCAGGATCCCGACTCCACTCAAGAACACTCTTCAACGTCGCGTAACATCGCGCCCAAGACGCATGTCCCGGGCACACCCTCATCAACGCCTTGGTCCGCGGCGTAGTCACATAAAGCTGCATTGCCACACTTTCGTCCGTAGCCACCATCAAGAACAAGATAACGAGATTCCTCGGCGCGAGGATGTACTCCACAAACTCATCGCGCACCTCTGACGGTAAACCAGGCAAGCCGTGGATATAGCCATGCATAGTGAACGGCTGGCTCGCAGAACTGAACCAGGGGCGGGCGGGGGCGGCAAAGCAGTTTTGTTTATTCATATCCACCACCCACGACTCTGAGAGAATCGTGAGCCAGTCTCCATCGACAAACGCGCGGTACACGCCTTCGTCGCCGTCTGCGAGGCGCGAGGATAATATTCCGAGTGTAATCTCCGTAACATGATTGAGGTCGCGCGGGGACACCCTCAGGCGCCAAATCCCTAGGTCCTGGGCAAGGTGCTGTGCCGGGACATGTAACAACCTCTTGAGTAACGCCGGTGGCAGAGCGAAATACTCCATGAACACCCCACACAGTCGAATAGTTTGGCGCAGGCAATGCACAAGATCATCTTTGATCCTGGTGTTCTCCCAATACTGAGGCTTGTAGTCGCAAACTGGCGTGGTATCGATAATGCTGATGAGAAAGTGGAATATGGACTGGATGAACTCTTGCTCCGGATGTATATCCAAGCCGTGTCCGGAATAGTCGTTGTGGAGGATATCGCAGAGATAGTCCAGAGCGCGGTCGACGAGGTACAGATGGCGCCAACCATCGGAATCGTCCCAGTGAGGCGAGAAATATCGAGCCACATGTGAGACACCAAATTTCCCAACTGCGAGGACGAGTCGGTGGGAGGGTGAGAATGATGGAGGGAGGGTATCGTGGATGGAAAGCATTTTGAGAAGATGATCCTGAAAGAAGACATCGGTTTCCTTCTGCACTCCACCACCCCGAATATCCTTCAACGTCGGCTGTATACTGAAAACATGCTCGAATGTCAAAGGTTTACCCTTGAAGTCTCCATAATTCCGCGTCTTTCCGCGCGCAGCATGAAAACATAGGTCAATGACAGTCGCACATTCCGTGCTGTCGTCAAGATACTCCGGCACAAGCATATCACAGGAAATCGCAAGTTCAACAAGATGAACCCACACGAGACGATGTAGCAGGACATAACAGTAGCAAGATATGAATTTCCGTAGGGCCCTCCGAGTTGTGTTCGCATCCTGAAGCATGGAGCGCGCGTTAAGCCACAACGAAGCCCTAAATCGCGGCTCATCGCGGCAGTCATCAAACACCTCAAACCAGCGCTCAGTCGAGTTCTCCGCTGCTTTCCTCGGTAGAAACAAGAACGAGCGATTGAGGCGATCGCAAACGCACACTAGCGTACTAGTAAATGTTAAGTTTCCGAGCGGATCAGCAGACAGAGAGTTAGGAACGCGTCGCATCTCATCCTGGTTACGCCAGATTGCCGTGGTGTAAGGCTGCATGCCATCGGGGAGCCCGCCGATTGCTTGCACAACGACGCTGTGGACGCTCGGGTTGGACGATACGTCAAATAACCAGCCCAGCGCGTCGACGGAGAGCGTGTCGTAGTTGTCCGAAACGACCTTGGCCTCTGATTCTCTCAGCGGAATGCGACTTTTTCCCTCTTGGCGAGTGAAGAAATCTTGGCGTATCGAACTCGCCGCCAGGAAAGCATAATGCGCAAAGTCGGTTAGAGGCGTCTGGTACGGGCACTGGGGAAAGAATATGGGCATCGCGTTGCTGACAAAGTACAGCACGGTGACAATGACAGTGATGACACCAATGGCCCACGCCAGCGATGTCCGGAGCGGAACGAAGAAGAGGATGAGACCCGCAAGAAATAGGGCCAACGACGTGTGCATGACAATGGGGAGGAGACCAATGATCACACTGACGCGCCACTTCTGCAGCCCCATGAAGCGGTATTGGCGGACATGGCTGAGTGTCCCGGCTGTGCCGGAAGGGAGTGATGAGTAGTGGTGCAGCCACTGCTTCACCAGCACGGCG
Organism: Hymenopellis raphanipes; assembly: GCA_003314085.1. Taxonomy (NCBI): domain Eukaryota; kingdom Fungi; phylum Basidiomycota; class Agaricomycetes; order Agaricales; family Physalacriaceae; genus Hymenopellis; species Hymenopellis raphanipes. Next base: position 11,161 of record QLPD01007924.1, on the reverse strand, counting down.
GCCAGAGCTACGACGAGACTCGCAGCGAGACTCACGGCCCATAATCCATTAATCCAAACAGTGAGGGCGTCGGGACTAAACACCACAGTAGGATCAACCGAGGGGGCGGTAATATTAGGACTAGATGAACCCATGGCCATAGAAAGCTGAACAAGAACGAGATCATGAATAAGAATAGCAGACATCTCCGAAAAGTCAGCTTCCAATTTTTGCGAGATCTGCACCAGGAAAGACGTAACAACTGCCGAGAAAAGACCAGCCTGTTGTACTCTGTCCCACCACAACATCGCGGTCAAAGACCGGAGCCGCCTGAGAAACATCGCAATGCTTCTCAGGGATACGCGAGTGCACTGGAGCATCCGCAGATGCTCCATGCGTCTCGGAGCGCATGGGTTTAAAACCGCATGCATTGGATAGGGGAAGGGCAAGGTCAAATTGAGGAGGCTTACCTGACTCATTTTTTCGGGGGTCGACACCGTCGTCGTCGTCGTCATGGGCAGAGGGTGTCGTTGGTGTCGGCGGAGCAGAGAGGGCTCTACGCCTAGTACGGAGATTGGCGGAGGACATGGAAGTAGATGGGTGTTGTCGAGGATGTCCGGGTTGATCAGACCAGGAGGCTCCGTCGACGAGGAGAGGTTCAGAGAAATGCAAGGAGCAGTTCCCAGTCAAAAATATGTAAGGTTAGCGTGATGCCAGATCACGGTAGCCGTCACACGGGTATGTTGGGAGTGGAGATGAGAGTCAACGGCGACGAAGAATCTCAGAGGGTCCGAAATGACTGGTGTAAGTGTAGTAGATTTCGGGGAACCTGGTCCATCTACTGTAAGTCTGCGAGTATTTATACGAAAAAAGACAGCTGAGTAATCATGGTGAAATAAGAATCGCGATAAGGAACTCTGTCGGGAATGAAATCCGCTGCACCGCGAGGTGGGTAACGTGCGCGTAACACCCAATCGTTACATGCAGAAGTAACCCGCTGCCGAGCCTTTTGAGTGTCGCCATCTTTCGCCGGCGAGTCCTTTGCATGGCTCGACCGTTCGGACATCGCAGCTCCGCACCTGTTGGAAGGAGAAAGGAAAGATGATTTGCATCATGGCGGTTCAATTCTTGGAATCGACTCGGATTTGAGATTCCGCTTTTGGCTGACGCCGGTCCCCGTTTGGCGGTCACCGTCCGGTTGTGCGACGAGACCTCTCGTCTGATACGTCTGCTCCTTGTCGACTTGTCTCTCTGAAAAACACTCCGAACACTGTCTTTACTTTGAATACATCCTATTCTTGAACTTATACCATTTAATATCTGTTTACTGGGGCTTCAAAGCACACTCAGCAGAGGGTAAGAACTGCCAGAGTACTACTGTTAGAATCTGAATTCCCGTCGAAACATCGAAGCGAGACAGAAGTACATACCTGCCATATGCACGCGTGAAAGAAATGCGCTCCGAAGGTTTCAACGACAAAAACAGAGGCTGCAGCACGCTTTCCTAACGGGCCCAGTAGCCATTAGGCTAACTGTGCTCCATCGAGGGATTCTGAAGTATCGTTTGCTCAAAATCTACGTCACTCAGAGGAGCTAGAAAAAACTGCATCAGCAAACGAATTGTTTCACTCATCGGAACGGCTCGTAAACCTCAACTTAATGGTCAAGTCCAGTGGGGTAAAAAAGCTATTTTATCATCGACATATTACTGACGGCTCCCGGCTAACCGCTCCACCAAGGGGACGCCACGTCGTCAGCCTGATTTCCAAGTGTGTAGGGTTGGCGCATATCTTTGCATGGTGGAAACTAGCGAGAAAGACACGTTGCGTCGAGTGAGTGCCTTCAACCTTGGCAAGATCATAGATGTTGTGTAAGTATCCAAAGGCAGAAAGACCAAAAAAAATAGTGCCAGCTCACGAATCGAGCCTAGTACCAGGTGAGCTACACAGGCTTGTGAAGAGACACAGCGAGGTCATCTATACTTACTGCCTCAGAAGTATAACCGGATGGTGGTTGTCCTGCAAGTGGCTTGGCGCACACGTACCATTTAAGAATGTACCTGCGAGATGCTCCATCTAAAATGGTTTCAGAGTATTGTGGGCTTGCAATGACTCTGGAATGCTGCTCTTGGGTGTCAAAGTAGGTTGACATGGGAACTAGTACTCAATTCTGGTTTCCTTACCCTAAACAAGAAAATTTCTGATCAACATCTTAGCAGTAAGCTCTTTGAGATGGGTAATTCATTCAGCAGACTGCTTGAGCTTGTACTATGTATCAAACATGTGGCACTTAGCTTCCAGACAATGTTCTCAGCTTTTCCACTCACTGAATATGCTGCAAATAGATATTGCATGTACTCCCAGTCCCATGCATACCTTTCCAACCTCTACAAACCCAAAGTCTTAAAACCCACCTCTCCCAAAACACCCTCAACCACCCTCTCAGTCTCCTCCCTCTGCTCCAACACAGCCCTAACCAACTTCCTCCCCGCAACCGGCTTCGGCGCCTCCCTCCTCCCCTCCTTCTCCCTCTTATCCCAAAACTCCCTAGCCGTATCCCCATGCCTCCTAATAAACGCATTACTCGGCGGCGGCGGCGGCACCTTTGTATACGGCCCCACATCCAGTCCACGGCGATCGCGGGGCCCCAAAACCCCAATCAGAATCCGATACGATGCAAGTGCTCGCCTCAGTCTAACCACGTAAATGCCAGTTTCACTTTTGAAATGTGTACGTACCGTCGATGTAACCCAGGCGCCAAGCGCGCATAACACCGCACTATGATCCAGCCAACTGTCAAGTACGACAGACAACTGCCTACCCGTCCGAGTCCATGAGGCTGCCATGAAACCCACTCCATCAATCGCCCGTGCCAGAGTATAGCGGCAGTCGCCATCCCCGCACCCAGACCACCCCCAACTGCTCGATATTGTCCAAACCCCTCTGGCTCCTCCTTAATCGAAAGCACCTTCACCATGAGCTCGGCAGTGACACATGCGGGTATATGGAGGAGGAGAGCTGGGGCGTAGAGCGGTGCTAGAAGGACCGTGCTGAGAGATGGAAACGCGAGTTTCATAATATAACGTAGTCGAGAGAGAGATGATGGGAGGGACACGAGGTCGCTGTGCGACAAGGAGGTGTAGTGGAGAAGGGAGTAGTACTTGACGAGAGAGTCCTTTGCATGTGCTAAAGGAGATGAAGGAGCTGGGTCGGATAAAAGGTCGACTAATCTATAAGATAATGAGCTGGGGCGATCTATATATGCGTAGTGAAAGACTTACTGCTGAGAAACAGAAACCCAATCTCTAAGGGCTAAGCTAGGAGCAACAATGGCGCGTAAAGTCTCCGCGGCATATAAAGTCTCCCAATCGCTAGCATTGATAGTCATAGCAAACAGCTGTTTTTCAATACCCTGCGTAACCTTCTGGACAACGCGATACGCAACATCATCCGGATTCGCGCCGGGCGGCACATCAAAAAGCTCCTCAACATAAGCCGACATGGGTATAGGCGTCCCATACTGTACGCGTAACTGCATCCATCCACGTCAATAATGGAGACATTTCAAAGCGAAAATCAAAGCACTCACACCGCTATCAAACGTCGCCTTGTCCGTATACACCAAACCCACAGGGATGACAACGACGTCTTTCCCCGCGTCTTGCTCCTTTCTGCGCCAACGAGCATACTCCACCGCAGCCCACGCCGTCCCGCTCAACACCTGCACGATCGTAGGCTCAGTGTAACTAGCACCCTCGGAGAAAACGCCAATAACTTCCCCAGAAGCCAAAGCGACACTAGACGACTTGAACAACGCCGCCTTTGACGACCCATCGTCACGATTGGGATTACGCTGCACCGGGATCGCGCCAGAAGACGACAGAATAGAACGAAAGACGGGAATAGTGAATAAAGTGGATTTCGCCCAGAACGAGACGTGTCGGCGTTGGGGTATTGTTACAGCTGATGGCATCGTAGGTCAGCGTACTATATTTGGAGGGGGGACTATTAGTGAGGACTTGCCAAGGGTCGCGACGTCTATAATCTCATTGGCGTGATTCGAAGCGCTACAGGGCAGTCAGTAGGAGGAAATATTAGATATAGAAATGGGGACGTACATGATAATCGGCCCGTCGTTGGGCACATTTTCCGTGCCTTCGACGTAGACCTCAGAGTAAAAGCCATAGACGGTCCAGTCGGATATCTTGCGCAAAACGCGGTAGACGAGCTTCAAATTCATGGCAGAAGACGGGAACAGGTGCTGTTGAACAACGTCGCCCGCCGCTGTCGTCGTTGAGCGGGCGTCGTGGGATCAACGGTCTGACAGGAAGGAGGCATTAACGACACAGCCACACTACATTTTGGGAAAGTGGGTTGCTGCTTTAGGCACTGCACGCAAGCTCGACTAAAAGAGGCTCTCAAGACAACTCGGGAAGCGCCGTCTGCGCCGGTTGGGGACCTTGCTTGTGTGGAAAGTGAAGCTGCGAAAAATTGTGCTGGTACCTCTTCAGAATTCTAACCGAACCTGTTCCCAGTGTTCACTGTCTGTACGCATGTAAATCCGTCGTCAATGGACGATGGCAAACACGAGATGGGCAGGTGCGTAGATACGCAGGAGAGAAAGAAGAGAAAAGGAAAAGATCACACACAAGTATCGAGAACCCGCTCTGTTCGCGGTAGGTCAAGCAGAAAATACAAGCGAGGTGATGGTAAGAGTCCAAGAAGTGGGGAAACCCAAAAGAAAGTCCGATCCCCCAAGGCAGTACCAAACATACAAGCACAAACAGTCCAAACGATCGTAAATCCATGGATTTACAACGCACTGGTACTTAAGTATTTCCTGTCTTAGAACTCAGTGTAAAAAGCAACTGCAGATGAATCCCGGGCATTGAGTGGGGTATCCTACTATACTGTATCTGTGAATCTCATGATCTAACATGAAGAATTAACTGACTCTTGAGCAAACACCGATTCTCCCTTCGTTGTGGGTGGGGTTTGGCCGCGTCGTCTGCCTAGTCTGCGTCCACACGGGCATTCAAATCGTTGCTGAGATTATTGTCCTTGTTTTGCTGGGGTCATGGCCTGCTTTACCTCTTACATGGCTGCCATCATTGTGGTTTGTACTTGTTTGCTATATGAGTCCCGGCGGCTAAGTTCAACGGACGAAGGACCTTGACAAACAAGGTGACCTATAACAAGCTGAACAACGTACATGAACGCATAAAGTCATTACGAAAGCCGCACAAAACCAGTACAGTACCAATGCGCAAGAAAAATGGAGTCCATCTTCAATAAAAGCGACCTCCCCTCTTCAAACTCCGATGTCTCCCCACCTGAGTCGCTGGCGCAGAGGATGAGCCCTTTACAGCCTCTGACAGCGAGGAAACCATCTTCGGCGGCACAATCATCGTATGTGCTCTCGTCCGTATCATCGGGCTACAATAGCTCTCCATAAGCCGAAAAACCCCAAGCACCAAAACCAGACAATCACATACGTTCCGTTCTTAATGAGCTCCGCCAACCGCGGGTGCTTGCGCGCCTGAACCATGTACAACCCCCCGCCACGCGCAACATCCTCGCCTCCCAACACGATCTTTTCCAACTTTGGGTTGAAACTAATACGCAGGATCGCTTCATTCCATAAGCTTGGGATCTCGGTGGAGAATGACCGCAAAGACGGAGCGAACGAAAGGGCTTGCGCTATTCCAGAGACGGGACCATCATCGTCTGATAGGCGGAACGCCAAATTCGCGCTTTCCTGTAGGGCAATTGAGTTGGCTAGTTGAAATGAAACGGGAGAAAACTCACTAGACAAGGCCAAGACGCTATAGTCGCGGCTATTCGTGTCATGAACCGCCGTACGGACGGCATGGTAAGGTATAGATTGTGCTGCTTGCGCAAAGTGAAGCATGTCATATTCTCCAGCGTCTCAAGCGTATCGCAGAACGACTCCGCATCAGCGTATGGATCAAGGGTAACGTCCAACGCTGTCAGACCAGTGCAGAGCCGCATTGCAGAAGATGTATCGCTCGTGATGCATGTTACGACAAGCCTACGTACGCTGCGCGCTAGATACGTACGACGCCCAAGAAGGGTGCGTAACCACGAGGACTGGTCGGGTGTCGTTAAATGAACAGTGTGGTAGTAATGTGGGAGAGCAATGCGATAGAATGATTTGCAGACGAGTAAAGGTGTGAGACGGGTATAGGCGCGGCGGCGCTGTGGCTGCCAGGATGGGCGAGACGCCTGAGGATCCGGTGCTGCTACAACGCAGAAGTACAGAATCCGCTCGAGCAGTTCTTCGGGAAACGTGTCCAGTAGAGAGGTAACTGGCATCGTCGACATGGTGGGAGGAGTCGTCTACCTTTAAAGCAGATGTGCGAATCGTATAATGTCTGTAAAGAGTAAAAAGGTCCCGGGGACGTGGGCGAGGATAGATTTTGATGGGCAAGTGTCAGGTAGAGGTGTATATATAGCTGGCGGTAACCACGGCCGAGGAGGTTGAGCGCGAGCAAGCGTCGATTCAGAGTAATTTGTACGTCTGGAGAGCCTAACGCCTGTCCAGAACGCGGTAATAAAACGAGGTTAATGATGGTCGGAGGCAAGTTCGATTGCCACTTTGAGATCCCCATTTTGATCTCCGCTCGGCCGTCCTCGTGCCGGTGTCTGTAGTGAGGTACACTGACAGCCTGTCTGTCCGCCAAGCTATCAGTGCCAGTGGCCGTGTGTAAGAGAATACACAAGCACCATTACAGTACCGAACATAAATGATGATGTGATGACAACTCGACATTTAGCAGCGGAAGTATGTCAACAGCCCTCTCCGGAAACCCGCCACAATACTTGCAAGCAATGCGACATGCACGCGTTTCAAAGCCATCAGTTAGGTAGACACCCGCCTACACCGGAAGGTGACCTATAAGTAACAATGAAAGGGCTGCAATTGACGTTGCTGAGCAGGATCTGCCAAACCTGATGAAGCATCGCGGAATCCACACCATATAAAGGGTCTGGGACCACCGCCGATGTAACTCACCTGCTTCTACGTGGCATGTATAGGACAATGTAAGAGCCGAGATATCTGATGCTTTAGATCATCCGTAGTCCAGGATGCCCGAGACAGAATGAACGAGGAATACTAAAGTCTAAGGAGAAGCGATTGCGGCGCATTTCCGTTGACTGAAGTTTCCTGTGTAGTCAAAACGTGTTTTCTCTGATAAGGAACGATATCTTCTGAAACATCATTTACTTAGTTGAGAGGGAATTGAAGATCAATTCTGATCTCAAGCAAATCAGAAAATTTGTACAGTAGTACAAACCATGCTTGATTCAACAATTGCTCAGAAATACTGTACACGCAATTCAAATTTCAACCTCCCCAATCACATTCACAAATCACCGATCCCACCCAAGCCCCTCATCCTCGCCAATCGCCCTCCCAAGAGTCTTCGCCGTCAACCCAGCCGCCCTAATAAACAAACTCCCATCAACCACACCCGCACCCTCCAACTCCGTCCCCGCAAAATCCTCCTCCCCGCCCCGCCTCGTCCCATACGTCTCCGCAAAATGCACAAACGCCCTTTGAATCTTACACAAGTGATCATCGGGGTGCAGCAGCGCGTCCTGAACAACCGGGAACCACTGATTCGCAGACGCCGACCCCGGAACCAGAGCCCACTTTGGTGGATCATACGTGAACGAGGGCTCTTTGGGCATTGTAGGGTTGGCAGAGAAGAACTTGGTCACGTCGAGGTTGAAGGATCGCGGACGACGCGAGATCCACCACGCCAAAGAAATTGTGAGGTACCCTCGAAGAAGCATCTTCTGAGACGGCGGCGTAAGGTAGGGCACGAAGGACGGAAGGAACAATGACGAGGTCACAAGATGCATGCTGTCGGCGGTCAATTAGATGCCAAAAGTCAGAAACGGGTAGCCAAGACAACGTACAGGAAGAAATCAGCGAAAAACTCTTTCTCTTTAGCGTTAAATCCAGAGACGCCGTAAAACAAGCTGTTCATCCATTGCAGCTGCTCAATCTTGCGATGAACGTCGTGAGGCTCATCAAGGTCCAACGTCCACTGATTTGCATAATTAACGATCGTCGCAGCGTTCTTTTCCATAGTCTCCGTATAGAAATTGACAGCATCTGGAGGACCTTTGAACTTGTCATCCTTGAGAATCCGGGCTACGATATCGAAGACGTGGACCTCCTTCTTTGGTTTAGCATGAGGAGATGTCGGTTCGTCCAGGACGAGCTCTGTGTCAATCTTAGAAGACAATGTATCCAACGTCGACACCGGTTCAAAGAGCCCCGGAGGGAAGAAGGGCGCATCATGAGCCCGATGCACGGCGGCTTGTGCGAGACCTATTATATGTTATTTAGATGGTGACTGCCGCGTGTGATGTCGAAATGAAGTACCTTCCACGACCATGCCCGGCAGGCCAAATTCCAACCCGTACCCGGTATGAATCAGAGGGTGTACGAGCCCGTCCATCAGCCGGGCGAGCATAGCAGGCTGCTTATTTTGTGGCGCACCATCGACAATGTTGGCATTGCGAGCGAACACCCAGTCTTCGAGTACTTGCGAAACAGCTTTCTCTGCGAGTTGTGCTTTAAAGAAGTTGGCGTACGCGACGTAGTATCTTGACAAACGATTCAGTGTCGACTTCAAATAATCCGGAGAACCTACTTTTCATCACTAAGATGTTCGTTGAAGTTCGATTCAGTGATAGCCTCAGGAGGTTTGATGGCAGGCTTCTGCATGGGCACATCATGCTTATATGCCGCCTCGATGAGATCCTTATTCGCGCCTAATGCCCAAATGGCGAGAACGTGGTGAGACACATGACTAGACACGCACTACATCAGACCGACGTCGTATCGTGATCCGAAGAGAACGTCTCACTTATGAAAACGCATATCGTTGAAGAATATATGCCACCTCTCGTGGTTATCCTTCAACACGTCACGCAGCGCCTTGGTGGACGCATCATCCGCACCGGGAAGACGCGCCGGAGCGTGAAGCGAAGGCGCGTGAGAGGGAGCAGGGAATAACTCAAGAGTTGACATGGTCTTGGTTCTGACGTCCGTCCCATGCAACGCCCTTTTATATAACCTGCCCAGTCTGACGTCAGTGGTGAGAAAGCAACTGAATTCAGCACGGGATCTCCAGCACACCTGCTGCTCGAAGGATGGGTAAGACGAGTGACCTCGAGACGTGCACCGGTAGCTCTCCCCAAGACGTTCATTGTCGCGCTGAATAATGCAAAGCGCAGGAGTAGCGGATGGGGAACTGAATTAATGTCAGACAAACAGCACGAGATCCACGTCCTTTTAATTGAGACTACCCGAACACCCGACTATGCCGAGTGCATGCGCCAACTTCGCATGTAAGCGAACGATGAGTCATCGAGGTCAGGTGACCGCTTCTTCCCCTCCAATCCGAGATTGAATCCGAATCGTTCCAGCGATATTTCCACATGGCCTTCAACGCGGGTGTCCTGGGAAATACACTATCCAGGTGGCTTCCCTCCAATTGGCGGCAAGCGCGCAGCGCGCCAACGTATATTACTTATCCGTAACGTGAATTGAGACTGCAAAATCTGAGAGGCATTTTGAGCCGTTCACTGGTCATTTTCGAGCTGTCAGGTCGAAAATACTACAGTAACTCAGAGTAGTGCCCGTGCCCATCCAATCCGATATCGTGCGCAGGGCGCGGTACACCAGCTGCAGATTGATGCTCATGATCATGTTGGGCGATTGTCAGAGTGCCGCGTCGGCGCTGTCTTCCAGATCGCTGGCCAGCGATTGAAGTAGAAGACATGGGGTTTGGTGAAAGGCTGCGTGAAAGGGTGAAAGTGACATGTTGGTTAAGACGAAGCCGTTTTTGCACCGCCACATATACTTTGCTTTCTAACCACAATCTGTGTTCGACTGGGCGTGTCGGAGGAAGAAGCAGTTTTGGGGAATATCCTTCACAACTGAAGACAATATACTTGTAAAGGAGCACTAAATAATAGTCTGAATTCTGTACTATTATCCTACAACAGTCCTAAGACTCCCACTCTCAGAAATCAACTCCTTCTGACACCCTTCAAGACGACTCGGCAATGAAGGCCTCACAGAAACACCTTCTTTGTATACTGTTCCTTGAATTTCATCTAAAAGTCTCAGAGCCGACTTGAGACCCTGGCCAACATGATTTCCCGTAAACATCTTCTGTAAACTATCATCAAGAACAACAGAGCGACTTGACAGCTGGAGAACTTGGCCGTCGAAAAAATCGGTCAACGGAAAACACCCCTCATCCTCAGGGCCGTGATTCTGATTCCAGTCTCTAACGGCACGGAATATAGCGCCACATTCATTCCATGAAGGATGAGTGGGACACAAGTTGAGCAACTGCGCAAACTGTCTTGTGTTGGAGAATGTGGATATGGACGCAATAATGAGGTTCCGGGGTTGGTGGATATATTCAACGAAAACATCACGCTCAGTTGTCAGGTACTTCAGCCCTGAAATGAACGCCGCAATGGGGCTTTCGTTCATAGGACGACCAGCAGAGAATCCGGTTGCCCAGACCTCAATCTCCGCCAGCACTTGGATCCAATTGTCGTCGACAAAGAGAGCATATGCCTCGTGAACTCCCCGCGAGAGTGCGAAAGACATGATGTCAAACGTGGACCCGAAAATGCCAGAGCTCCAAGAGGGATCAGAAAAGTCTGGGTTATCTGCAAGTCGGTTTACAGGAACCTGAAGGACGCGGCGGAACGAGGGGAAAGCGAACAGCCGGTCTGCCTTTGCGAACCACGCGTAAATGCGAAGAACATCGGATAGGCAATCGTTAAGACGTTTTCGGAGGGTGTCGTCGCGATTAGGAACGGGTATACTGTAATCGCAGATAGTTGTGCGGTTCACCACAGAGAGAAGAAAGTCGTAGATGACGCCTGGGAATACGTAAGGTTGAGGTTTTCCTTGGGTAATGGCATGCATGTCCGAGTTGAAGAGCTGTTCGAAGACATAGTCTAGAACAAGCTTGAGGAGCTCGAGATGGTGCCGATCATCTTGTTCGGTGTTGGGATTCGAGAGTGATTGTTGATTGGAAGTGCCGGTGAATCGAAGGTGGTGGACTGCAAATTTCCCAGCGGCGAGTATGGCTCGATAATACGGACTCAAAGGGATA